>CM049386.1:809177-816677 GCA_026937815.1 Etheostoma perlongum
TATAAAGGTGACTCCGTCTGCCAACATTAAAAATAAACACTTTTGCTGTTTTACCAATGTTTTTAACTTGTTCTTACGTTTTTGTCTCTTTTTTTCACTTTTGACGCTTTTTATCAATGTTTTTAACTTTTTTTGATGTTTTCAACACTACGTAACACTAAGTTATTAACTTTAGTTTTAGTTATTTTTGGAATTTATGGTCAATAAACCTCATTTATAGGAAATTATACCTAATGTTTGAGTTAGAAAAGCAGAAATTAGGAATTATTGAGACTAAAATTAAAATAAAGGTTGTTGTTTTTTTCAACTTTTTTTTGTCGCTTGCTTCTACGTTTTAGTCGCTTTTTGTCGCTTTGTCAGTGCATTAGTAGTGTAGACTAGACTCAGCTAGCAGTGTGCTAGCAGTGTGCTAGCTGCTAGCTGTGCTCTAGCAGCTAGCAGTGTTCTAGCAGCTAGCAGTGCTCTAGCAGCTTGCAGTACTCTAGCAGCTAGCTGTGTGCTAGCAGCTAGCAGTACTCTAGGAGCTAGCAGTGTTCTAGCAGCTAGCAGTGTTCTAGCAGCTTTCAATGCTCTAGCAGCTAGCAGTGTTCTAGCAGCTAGCAGTGTGTTAGCTGTGTGCTAGCAGCTATCAGTGCTCTAGGAGCTAGCAGTGTTCTAGCAGCTAGCAGTGTTCTAGCAGCTAGCAGTGTTCTAGCAGCTTGCAGTGCTCTAGCAGCTTGCAGTGTTCTAGCAGCTTGCAGTATTCTAGCAGCTTGCAGTGCTCTAGCAGCTTGCAGTGTTCTAGCAGCTTGCAGTGTTCTAGCAGCTTGCAGTGCTCTAGCAGCTAGCAGTATTCTAGCAGCTAGCTGTGTGCTAGCAGCTAGCAGTGTTCTAGCAGCTAGCAGTGCTCTAGCAGCTAGCAGTGTGCTAGCTGTGTGCTAGCAGCTAGCAGTGCTCTAGCAGCTAGCAGTGTGCTAGCTGTGTGCTAGCAGCTAGCAGTGTGCTAGCAGTGTTCGGCTGCACATATGTCTGAGTGCAGCTGTTGGTCCATTCCTTTAACTGTCTATGTTCTCCCCAGGCTCTGTGGATCTGAGTTACAGCGAGGTCCTTTACAGAGACCTCTGTAGAGGTCTGGAGGGTCTGCTGCTCAACAGCTTCTTGCACCTGGTCTACCTGGTCACCCCGTACGACATGGTCGCACAGTGCAAGCCCGACTGGATGCTGTTCTTCAGACAGGTACACAGCCTCTGACGTCATAGCGTGTCTGTTTCTCAGCTCTGACATCATAGCTCCTGTTTCTCAGCTCTGACGTCATAGCTCCTGTTTCTCAGCTCTGACGTCATAGATCCTCTTTCTCTAGCTGTGATGTCATAGCTCCTGTTTCTCTAGCTGTGACGTCATAGATCCTCTTTCTCTAGCTGTGATGTCATAGCTCCTGTTTCTCAGCTCTGACGTCATAGATCCTCTTTCTCTAGCTGTGATGTCATAGCTCCTGTTTCTCTAGCTTTGACGTCATAGCTCCTGTTTCTCAGCTCTGACATCATAGATCCTGTTTCTCAGCTCTGACGTCATAGATCCTGTTTCTCTAGCTGTGATGTCATAGCTCCTGTTTCTCTAGCTGTGACGTCATAGATCCTGTTTCTCTAGCTGTGACGTCATAGCTCCTGTTTCTCTAGCTGTGACGTCATAGATCCTGTTTCTCTAGCTGTGACGTCATAGCTCCTGTTTCTCAGCTCTGACGTCATAGCTCCTGTTTCTTTAGCTCTGACGTCATAGCTCCTGTTTCTTTAGCTCTGACGTCATAGCTCCTGTTTCTCAGCTCTGACGTCATAGCTCCTGTTTCTCAGCTCTGACGTCATAGCTCCTGTTTCTCCAGCTGTGACGTCATAGCTCCTGTTTCTCCAGCTGTGACGTCATAGCTCCTGTTTCTCCAGCTGTGACGTCATAGCTACTGTTTCTCTAGCTGTGACGTCATAGCTCCTGTTTCTTTAGCTGTGACGTCATAGCTCCTGTTTCTCAGCTCTGACGTCATAGCTCCTGTTTCTCCAGCTGTGACGTCATAGCTCCTGTTTCTCCAGCTGTGACGTCATAGCTCCTGTTTCTCCAGCTGTGACGTCATAGCTCCTGTTTCTCCAGCTGTGACGTCATAGCTCCTGTTTCTCTAGCTGTGACGTCATAGATCCTGTTTCTCTAGCTGTGACGTCATAGCTCCTGTTTCTTTAGCTCTGACGTCATAGCTCCTGTTTCTCAGCTCTGACGTCATAGCTCCTGTTTCTCCAGCTGTGACGTCATAGCTCCTGTTTCTCCAGCTGTGACGTCATAGCTCCTGTTTCTCCAGCTGTGACGTCATAGCTCCTGTTTCTCCAGCTGTGTGTAATCGGTGGTTGTGTGTTCCTGTCGTAGTTCACGCTGCTGTCGGCTGCCGAGCAGAAGATGTCTGCAGCCGTCGGCGTGCCGGAGAGTTTCATCGCTAGAAAAGCTGCCGGCCAGACGGTGAGAAAGGTGAGCCTCGCTGGGTTGTTACAGGTGAACATGGAGCTGGACGGTATCGGCACTTTGGTGCAACATTTGGTTTTCTGGTCGCTTTTCCAAAATGTTTGTTGTTTTTGTCATTTTTTTCAACGTTTTAGTTGCTTTTTTGTCGCTTTCTTCTACATTTTAGTAGTTATTTGTCGCTTTTATCAGCGTTATTGAACATGTGTTTGTGTCCTGTTGTTTCAGGGTGTGAACATGGAGGCCGTGCGGCGGATGTATTTGGCTCTGGTGCTGTTTTCCCTGCTGAAGGAGACCAACCTGTGGAGCGTGTCCGACCGGTTCCAGCTGAGCCGCGGCTTCGTCCAGAGTCTGCTCAGCTCGTCCTCGGCTTTCTGCTCCTGCGTGTTGCACTTTACACAGGTTTCCCCTCACTAACATCTGAAATAAGATAGAGCAGGTCTAGACCGCTCTATAATTTACAGATAGAGCAGGTCTAGACCTCTCTATAATTTACAGATAGAGCAGGTCTAGACCTCTCTATAATTTACAGATAGAGCAGGTCTAGACCACTCTATAATTTACAGATAGAGCAGGTCTAGACTGCTCTATAATTTACAGATAGAGCAGGTCTAGACCGCAGGTTTTCAGACAGGAGTGGGATGTGTGGAGAAGTCGGTGTAATGATTGTTTCTGTGTTGTCAGGAGCTGGAGGAGCTGTGGCCGTTCAACGCTCTGCTGACGGAGCTGACGCGGCGGCTGAGCTACTGCGTGACGGCCGAACTCATCCCCCTGATGGAGGTGGTCGGAGTCATGGAGGTCAGCGTCCACAGACACACACCCAATAAGATCAGACTTAGACTTCTCTTTATTAATCCTTTTGGGATTTTCCAGCATCCGTTTTAGCAAGAAAAGAAAAAAATGACAGTATAAAGATAACAAAAATAGCAGTAATAATAATAACAATAACAACATTCATCAATAAAAAGACATAAAAAGACATTAACCATAAATTATCAGTCGAAAGTGTCAGTGTTGAGTGTCAAGTGTTAAAGTTAAAGTGACCAGGTATTAATTAAGTCCAGGCATGTATGTATACATGCATTTATGCATACATGCATGCATACATACTTATTATTATTTACATGGAGTCTGGTGGAGATATGCTGCTCTATACACGCTAAAAGTAGTGATTATTTACATGGAGTCTGGTGGAGATATGCTGCTCTATACACACTAAAAGTAGTGATTATTTACATGGAGTCTGGTGGAGATATGCTGCTCTATACACGCTAAAAGTAGTGATTATTTACATGGAGTCTGGTGGAGATATACTGCTCTATACACGCTAAAAGTAGTGATTATTTACATGGAGTCTGGTGGAGATATGCTGCTCTATACACGCTAAAAGTAGTGATTATTTACATGGAGTCTGGTGGAGATATGCTGCTCTATACACGCTAAAAGTAGTGATTATTTACATGGAGTCTGGTGGAGATATGCTGCTCTATACATGCTAAAAGTAGTGATTATTTACATGGAGTCTGGTGGAGAAATGCTGACCGTATACTAACTCCTAACATAGTTTGTGTCTTTCTCTCCAGTCCAGAGCGAAGCAGCTGTATAACGCCGGCTATAAAACGCTGAGCCACCTGGCGAACGCTGACCCAGCTGTTCTCTCCAACACGATAGAAAACCTCTACAAGAAACAAGCCAATCAGATCGTGGCCTCCGCTAAAGTGAGTGTTACCAGATGAACTTTCCTGCAGTTTGAGGACAGTATGTAATGAAGGTGTGTTTGTGTATCAGATGACGTCTTTGTGCGTTGCAGATGTTGTTGAATGAAAAGGCCGCAGCTCTTCAGGAGGAGGTGGACGATCTGCTGACCACGCCGTCAGATCTGCCCACGGCTGCCGAAAAACTGCCCCTCTAAATCATTACAGAGAAGTTTTATTCTCCTTGTGAACTTTGTTTTTTAAATTTTTTTTGGAATACATATCTTATTAAAATAATGTACAAGAAGGACTCGGCGTGATGTGATGCTGTTGTTTTCCCGGCGATGCAACTTTGTGTTTTTTCTGGGTTGAAATTTCAACATTTTGTTGTTTTTTACACTTTTCTCGTACATACAGAAAACGTACATTAATGTTAAAGTGTGTCCGTGTATGCAGGACGGGGTGTGTGTGTGTGTGTGTGTGTGTGTGTGTGTGTGTGTGTGTGTGTGTGTGTGTGTGTGTGTGTGTGTGTGTGTGTGTGTGTGTGTGTGTGTGTGTGTGTGTGTGTGTGTGTGTGTCTGTGTCTGTGTCTGTGTCTGTGTCTGTGTCTGTGTCTGTGTCTGTGTCTGTGTGTGTGTGTGTGTGTGTGTGTGTGTGTGTGATGTTCGAGTCACACACGTCTCCTCTTCACATCAGAAACTAGGAAATGAATTTGACCCGTTCTCTCTCCTGATTGGTCGGTGGCTGCAGGTCGGACTGCTGGGATGGCCGCGAGTAATGAAAATGCGATAGGGTGCCCCGGCTGTCAATCAGAGTCTTCCAGTGATGCTGGCCCCTGATTGGTCCGGGTCCGTAAGCAACTGCATATCCTGGTAACCGACAGCTACGCTTCTGAATCCCTCCATTCTCATTGGCTGTCAGCTAATGTGGCGGGTAGATTGACACCGTTACCCGCCAATTGCAAAATTCACCCGTGTTTGACGGGTGGGCGGGGCTTAATTTCAGGCCCGTGTATTAGTGGCAGGGAAACATTTGGCCTCATTCTGCATCGCCACAAGGACCAGGCACGGTGTGGTGAGCTCGGGGATCAGACTCATTCAACTCCACTCCTCCGTCTCAGTGAGAAACGGAGGAGAAAGTGATAAAAACATTGACAGAAGTGAGAGAAATCTGTAAAAGGTTGTACACAATGTATACAACAAATATGGTTAAAGCAGCTACAACAACTTTGGAGTGGCAAAGAAAGCAGAATAAGAAGTTTTAAATGTTTACTTTTCTTTTCAAACTCATTGATGTGACAGGTTTTCTATAAAAAAAGCTGAAAATGTATATTTATTATATTAAAAACAGGAGAAAAAAACACATTTGGAAATGGCCGAACTCAAATTCAGCAAAAGTGTCTTAAGTGTTTATTATTCTGGTTGATATTACATATACACAGTGTATACTATATATATATATGTATATATATAGTGTGTGTATGTATACACTAGAGTGCGGATCGGGCCGGATTTTTCTGTCGAGCCCGACAGTTAAATCTCATTTGTTTCTCATACTAATGACACATGTCCGTTTGTTTGTGTGGAAAGCTTTTATTAAGCATGTAGGAAGGCATTGGGAAATGTCAACAGATGAGCTCATCAATGCACAGCTGACTTTCCTTCGTTTTCAATAGTTTTAAAATCTCCTGCGGCCAACTTCTTTTTAACATCTTCCATCGTAGCGCTGCCACATGGAGCTTAATACGCACGTCTTTCGTTGTCACAGCACACAGGAAGACGGATGTTAGGGTCATATTTGACATTTATTTTAAGCTGTTTTAAATTCTAAATGTTCAATGCCTTATCGCGCTGATGTGACCGAGCCCGACCCGAACCCGAGCATCCTTTCTAAAAATCTGTCCGAACCCGGCCCGACCCGTCGGGTCCCGTCGGGTACCGTCGGGCTCGGGTCGGGTATCCATCCTCTAGTATACACATACACACACTCACAAACATATATACACACACACACATACACATATACACACACACACATACACGTATACACACACACATACACATATATATATATACACACACACACACATATATACACACACACACACACCCCCGCAGACAGAGGTCTACTTTTCGGCAGGACGCCGGCTCCGGTGCGCGTCTGTAAACAGCAAAGATCCGGAAGTGCTGCGCGCGTGTCCGAGCTCCAGTTTGCCGTCCATGGATTACATCAGGCTGCTTCTCCCGGTCCTGGTCCCGGTCCTGGGTCCCCTCTGCTCCCACACCGGAGCCGGGGTCCGCGTGACAGACGCCCAGAACCAGAACTGCTCCGCGGTGGAGCTGGATCTCTCCGCCGTGGTCCACCGGGTCGACCCGCGCTTCCTGTCCGTCACCATCGATGCCAGCCTGGCTTCAGAGGAGCGGTTCATGTCGCTGTTAGGGTGGGTGTCCGGTTCTACTCTGTCCACACG
This sequence comes from Etheostoma perlongum, assembly GCA_026937815.1. Classification (NCBI taxonomy): domain Eukaryota; kingdom Metazoa; phylum Chordata; class Actinopteri; order Perciformes; family Percidae; genus Etheostoma; species Etheostoma perlongum. Next base: position 815,814 of record CM049386.1, read on the forward strand.
TTACAATATGACCTATATATATATATATATATATACATATATATATATATATATATATTAACCTATATTTTTCTTTCTACTCTGTCTATATGGAGTAAGAACACTTTCAAAAAGATGTATGCACAACTTTAAGTTTTCATATTTTTATACATTTGTGCGTAAATTACTGATGTTAAAATAAAGCCTCAGTTTAAGTAAAATAAATGAATATATAGCCTATATTTTTATACTGATATGGACCTGTGCGTCTGAAATAAAATAATTGAATCAAAAGGCATCAGCTGACAGATTCTAGGTGTGTGACAACATTATGGGATGGATTTCTAAGAAGCTTGACCTTTGTGTTAAAGAGTAAGATATCTCCACCAGACTCCATGTAAATAATCACTACTTTTAGCGTGTATAGAGCAGCATATCTCCACCAGACTCCATGTAAATAATCACTACTTTTAGCGTGTATAGAGCAGCATATCTCCACCAGACTCCATGTAAATAATCACTACTTTTAGCGTGTATAGAGCAGCATATCTCCACCAGACTCCATGTAAATAATCACTACTTTTTTTAGAGCAGCATATCTCCACCAGACTCCATGTAAATAATCACTACTTTTAGCATGTATAGAGCAGCATATCTCCACCAGACTCCATGTAAATAATCAGTGATTTTAGCGTAAAATACACTTTATTCAAAGTGGACATATCAAGACACAACTATGAAAAGACTGTTTTATGGAGTTTAAGTGCCTTGTCTGTAGATCTGCAGACGGATCCTTAGCACTATTCTTAAACTGGCTGTAAACTACATAGGCTACTGCATTACTAATACCACACTGTAAAAAATACTCTAGAAGTAGAAGTCCTG
>CM049386.1:826677-839177 GCA_026937815.1 Etheostoma perlongum
TCAGTTACTCTGGTACTTTAGTTACTCAGTTACTCTGGTACTTTAGTTACAGTAGTACTTTGACTGCAGTACTTTTATACTTCCTGCAGGTACCGGCGTGGAGCGGTGACGCTGTTTTCTCTGAACCTCGGCGCCATGGCGACCAGCGTTCGACTCCCGGCGCTCGCCTCGTCCCACACGGACGCTTATGTCCTGCAGTCTGCGGGGGAGGGGGGGCTCTACTCCAGGTGAGTGGGGGGGGGAGGGGGGCTCTACTCCAGGTAAGCCGGGAGAGTGTGTGTGTGTGGTTACTCTGTGTGTGTGTGTGTGGACCAGGTTTTACTACATTTGTGGGGACCAAAAACTGTGAATACAGTATACTTATGGGGTCCTGACAGCTTTGTGGGGACAAAATGCTGGTCCCCATAACGTTAAAGGGCTGTTTGAGGGTTAAGACCTGGTTTTAGGATCAGGGATAGAATTAGGTTATGGTTATGGTTAGGGTAAGGGTTAAGACCTGGTTTTAGGATCAGGGTTAGAATTAGGTTATGGTTAGGGTTTAGGGTTGGGGCATTTAGGTTTGATGGTTAAGGTTAGGGTAAGGGGCTAGGGAATGCATTATGTCAATGACTGGTCCCCATAAAGATAGTGAGACACACTTGTGTGTGTGTGTGTGTGTGTGTGTGTGTGTGTGTGTGTGTGTGTGTGTGTGTGTGTGTGTGTCTCTCTGTGTGTGTCTCTCTCTGTGTGTGTCTCTCTGTGTGTGTGTGTGTGTGTGTGTGTGTGTGTGTGTGTGTGTGTGTGTGTGTGTCTCTCTGTGTGTGTGTGTGTGTGTGTCTGTGTGTGTGTGTGCATGTGTGTGTGTGTGTGTCTCTCTGTGTGTGTCTCTCTGTGTGTCTGTGTGTGTGTGTGTGTGTGTGTGTGTGTGTGTGTGTGTGTGTCTCTCTCTGTGTGTGTGTCTGTGTGTGTGTGTGTGTGTGTGTGTGTGTGTGTGTGTGTGTGTGTGTGTGTGTGTGTGTGTGTGCAGGTCTGTGTGTGTGTGTCCTGTTAAAGATGGAGTGTGTGACCGGTCTCCCGGTGTGTGTCTCTCTGTGTGCGTCCGTCTGTGTGTGTGTCTGCAGTGCCGTGTGTGTGTGTGTGTGTGTGTGTGCTCACGGACGCCGGCGCCTGCCTGCCTCTGAGGCCTGCCTCGACCCCCCCCCCGCCTGCCCTGACCCCCCCTCCCGCCTGCCTCTGACCCCCCCCCCTCCCCGCCTGCCTCTGACCCCCCCCCTCCCCGCCTGCCTCTGACCCCCCCCGCCTGCCTCTGACCCCCCCCCCCGCCTGCCTCTGACCCCCCCCCCGCCTGCCTCTGACCCCCCTCCCCCGCCTGCCTCTGACCCCCCCCGTCTCTGATTTATAGATATTATATTTTTTATTTGACTGTTATCTCATATGAAGGCTGCTGGAGTGTCTTATTGAAGATCTGCTGTTATTTTAAAGTTATTTTCTAACTTTACTTTATTTTAGCATTTTATTCAGAAAGATAAGTTGACGACTATATTTAGATTAATTAATACTCAGGAAAGTAAAGATGTTTTTGTCAACGTTCAAACTGTTTTTTTAAATTAAATTCAGCAACAAATCAGTTTTGTGTTTTTATTTTAACGATTGGAAAGTTACGTGGCCGGGTTGGTCCAGTGGTAGAGCGGGCGCACATGTACAGGGACGCAGAGGTCCAGGGTTCGAGTCCGACCTGGGACGATTTCCTGCATAGTGTGTGTGTAACCAGGATAGTGTGTGTCCCTGTGTCACTTTTTTTCAACTTTTTCCGATCCTTTTGAGATTTTCGTGTTTTTTTCCAAAATATTTAAGCTTTTTTTTGGACATTTTTCTCTTTTTTACACTTTTTTAATAGTTCTTTTACCAGCTGTTTTTTTCAACATTTGCTGTAATATTGACCAAAAACAGCCAGATGAAAGCAGCGAGCTGATTATTAATGCACCGTGTGAGGAGCGTTGTTGGGAAACATCCTCGCTACTTTAGGACAATTAGTTTGAAACAAAACAAATTTGTGATCTAGAAACTTTTAGTTAGGAGTCAGACTCCGGGAGGTTAAAGCTTCTGATCAATAATCAATAATCACATCAGGTTTACTTTCATTTTGCTTTTTATTTGCTCTTAAAGACAACACATGTGTTGCTGCAGACAGATGTTGGTGTGTAGATGTGTGTGTTGCTGCAGACAGATGTTGGTGTGTAGATGTGTGTGTTGCTGCAGACAGATGTTGCTGCAGACAGATGTTGGTGTGTAGATGTGTGTGTTGCTGCAGACAGATGTTGGTGTGTTGCTGCAGACAGATGTTGGTGTGTTGCTGCAGACAGATGTTGGTGTGTAGATGTGTGTGTTGCTGCAGACAGATGTTGGTGTGTTGCTGCAGACAGATGTGTTGCTGCAGACAGATGTTGGTGTGTAGTTGTGTGTTGCTGCAGACAGATGTTGCTGCAGACAGATGTTGGTGTGTTGCTGCAGACAGATGTTGGTGTTGCTGCAGACAGATGTTGATGTTGCTGCAGACAGATGTTGGTGTGTAGATGTGTGTTGCTGCAGACAGATGTTGGTGTGTTGCTGCAGACAGATGTTGATGTGTTGCTGCAGACAGATGTTGGTGTGTAGATGTGTGTGTTGCTGCAGACAGATGTTGCTGCAGACAGATGTTGGTGTGTTGCTGCAGACAGATGTTGGTGTGTTGCTGCAGACAGATGTTGATGTGTTGCTGCAGACAGATGTTGGTGTGTTTCTGCAGACAGATGTTGATGTGTTGCTGCAGACAGAGATGTTGCTGCAGACAGATGTTGATGTGTTCTGCAGACAGATGTTGTGTGTTGCTGCAGACAGATGTTGGTGTGTTGCTGCAGACAGATGTTGATGTGTTGCTGCAGACAGATGTTGGTGTGTTGCTGCAGACAGATGTTGGTGTGTGTTGCTGCAGACAGATGTTGATGTGTTGCTGCAGACAGATGTTGGTGTGTTGCTGCAGACAGATGTTGTGTGTTGCTGCAGACAGATGTTGTGTGTTGCTGCAGACAGATGTTGGTGTGTGTTGCTGGAGACAGATGTTGGTGTGTTGCTGCAGACAGATGTTGGTGTGTGATGTGTTGCTGCAGACAGATGTTGTGTGTTGCTGCAGACAGAGATGCAGACAGATGTTGATGATGTGTGTTGCTGCAGACAGATGTTGCTGCAGACAGATGTTTGTGTGCAGACAGATGTTGTGTTGCTGCAGACAGATGTTGGTGTGTTGCTGCAGACAGATGTTGTGCTGCAGACAGTGTGTTGCTGCAGACAGATGTTGTGTGCTGCAGACAGATGTTGCTGCAGACAGATGTTGTGTGTTGCTGCAGACAGATGTTGTGTGTTGCTGCAGACAGATGTTGTTGTGTGTTGCTGCAGACAGATGTTGGTGTAGATGTGTGTGTTGCTGCAGACAGATGTTGCTGCAGACAGATGTTGGTGTGTGTTGCTGCAGACAGATGTTGGTGTGTTGCTGCAGACAGATGTTGATGTGTTGCTGCAGACAGATGTTGTGTGTGTTGCTGCAGACAGATGTTGCTGCAGACAGATGTTGATGTGTTGCTGCAGACAGATGTTGTTTCTGCAGACAGATGTTGGTGTGTGTTGCTGCAGACAGATGTTGTGTGTGTTGCTGCAGACAGATGTTGGTGTGTTGCTGCAGACAGATGTTGATGTGTTGCTGCAGACAGATGTTGGTGTGTTTCTGCAGACAGATGTTGATGTGTTGCTGCAGACAGATGTTGGTGTGTGTTGCTGCAGACAGATGTTGATGTGTTTCTGCAGACAGATGTTGATGTGTTGCTGCAGACAGATGTTGGTGTGTTGCTGCAGACAGATGTTGATGTGTTGCTGCAGACAGATGTTGGTGTGTGTTGCTGCAGACAGATGTTGGTGTGTGTTGCTGCAGACAGATGTTGATGTGTTGCTGCAGACAGATGTTTGTGTTGCTGCAGACAGATGTTGATGTGTTGCTGCAGACAGATGTTTGATGTTGTGTGTTGCTGCAGACAGATGTTGTGTGTGTTGCTGCAGACAGATGTTGGTGTGTTTGCTGCAGACAGATGTTGTGTGTTGCTGCAGACAGATGTTGGTGTGTGTTGCTGCAGACAGATGTTGGTGTGTTGCTGCAGACAGATGTTGATGTGTTGCTGCAGACAGATGTTGGTGTGTGTTGCTGCAGACAGATGTTGGTGTGTGTTTGCTGGAGACAGATGTGCAGACAGATGTTGGTGTGTTTCTGCAGACAGATGTTGTGTGTTGCTGCAGACAGATGTTGGTGTGTGTTGCTGCAGACAGATGTTGGTGTGTGCGGCTGCAGACAGATGTTGTTGGGTAGATGTTGTTGCAGACAGATTATCTGCAGACAGATGCTGGTGCAGATGTTAGGCGTCCTCCTGCTCCTCTCCGTGTGTGATGATGTAACACAGAGATTTGTAATCCAGGTTCCCGGCGGCGTCGATGTTTGACGACTGGAACATCTGCTTCACCTGCACTCACATTCATAATTAATATCACTAACGAGGAGCTAATGATCAGAGCTATTAACACCTGTGTTGCAAAGTTTGTTAAAATAAATAATCACATTCCTCAACGTTTGTCACTTTTTCCAACGTTGTTTTATCAATTTTTTCTTCCAAATGGTATAAAATTGAGATATTTTTCAAAATTGGTGAAATTTGACCTGAGGAGAAGCTGACAAAAATGTCAACGTTGCAAAAATCAAAGCAACAAAAACATCAAAAAAGCAACAAACAAAAAAAACAGAGGAAAAGGCGGAGAAGTAAGCGCCAAAAAGGTTGAAAATGAGTTAGAAAAATATTTCAAATATTTCAAATGTGCTGATTCAACACGCTGGTTTCTGTTAGGAACCGTCAGACAGGAAGTTGTTTCTTTAACTCGTTACCTCCTCAGGTGTGAACCGGTCCGCCTGCGTCATCAGGAGTTTCTGTAATCTGCAGAAAAACCACAAACCCAAAAATTAAAACTTCAAAAGGTAAACTTTTTGGGTCGTTGAAATAAACACACAGTTTACTGAAATAAACTCTATACAGCTAAAAGTAGTGATTTACATGGAGTCTGGTGGTGTGAAAAGTAGTGATTATTTACATGTCTGGTGGAGATATGCTGCTCTATACAAAAGTAGTGATTATTTACATGGAGTCTGGTGGAGATATGCTGCTCTATACACGCTAAAAAGTAGTGATTATTTACATGGAGTCTGGTGGAGATATGCTGCTCTATACACGCTAAAAGTAGTGATTATTTACATGGAGTCTGGTGGAGATATGCTGCTCTATACACACTAAAAGTAGTGATTATTTACATGGAGTCTGGTGGAGATATGCTGCTCTATACACGCTAAAAGTAGTGATTATTTACATGGAGTCTGGTGGAGATATGCTGCTCTATACACGCCAAAAAGTAGTGATTAAAAGTCTGGTGATTGCTTATACACGCTAAAATAGTGATTATTTACATGGAGTCTGGTGGAGATATGCTGCTCTATACACGCTAAAAGTAGTGATTATTTACATGGAGTCTGGTGGAGATATGCTGCTCTATACACGCTAAAAGTAGTGATTATTTACATGGAGTCTGGTGGGATATGCTGCTCTATACATGCGGCTGGCTCATAGCGGTTGCACGCAATTAAAAGTTGGTGCAGTCCCAGAGTGTCCTTGGGCAAGACACACAGTGTCATCGGAGTGTGAATGTGTGTGAGTGTGTATCTGATGAGCAGGTGGCACCTTGTACGGCAGCCTCGGCCACAGTGTATGAATGTGTGTGAATGGTGAATGTATCCTGTATGATGTAAAAGCGCTTTGAGTAGTCGTTAAGACTAGAAAAGCGCTATATAAATTCAGCATGTAAATGTGCTATACACATAGCTATATAAATACAGCACATTTACATGTACAGCACATTTAAAAGTAGTGATTATTTACATGGAGTCTGGTGGAGATATGCTGCTCTATACATGCTAAAAGTAGTGATTATTTACATGGAGTCTGGTGGAGATATGCTGCTCTATACATGCTAAAAGTGGTACAGACGCACACACACACACACACACACGAAAAGGTGACGTACTCGTGTGTGTGGACGAAGCCTCGGGCGTCTGGGTCAAACAGTTTGAAAGCGTTTAAGATGGTTTCTTCAGGGTCCGTACCTACACACACACACACACATACACACACATGTACACACATATACACACACACACACACACACACACATGTACACACATATACACACACACACACACACACACACAGAGACACACACAAAATACACACACACACACACACACACACAGGAACAAATATATACACACACATTGTTAACGTAAAGGTGAGGAAGTAGAAGAGCGCCAGATGTCCGCTCTAAATGTGCTAGCGTTGTTCCTTTAAGGTTCTCACCGTGCAGCTTTTCTCCGAACAGGGTGAGGAACATGGTGAAGTTGATCGGGCCGGTGGCCTCCTTCAGCATGTCCTCCAGCTCCTTGTCCTTCACGTTGAGTTTACCTGAAACAGGGGGGGAGATCTTAAGCTATGTGGGAGGTCCCGGGTCATGTCTCTATGGACTCAGAGAAGAGACAAAAACATCGGGAAAATTACAGGAAAAAGAGACAAAATTGTTAAATAAAAATTGTTAGACAAAAGAGACAAAAACATTTTTAGAAAAAAAATACTTTGAAAAAATGTTTTGAAAAAAAAGAAAAACGTTAAAAAATACAAAAAGATTTAAAAAGAAGAGCATTGAACATTTTAGACTAAAACGTAGAAAATATTTTGGAATTTATTATTTTTTTTAAATAAAAAAAAGACAAACGTTTTAAAAAACAATTTGAAACAAAAGAGCCAAAATTGTCAAATCTTTAAAAAACAAATTCTAAAAACATTAAATGTTAAAAAATAAGACAAAAATGTTGAAAAAAAGAAGAAAAATCAACATTTTAGTCTAAAACCATTTCAATGTTTTTTTTTTTTTTTTGAAAAAAATTTTGGAAAAAAAGAGAAAAAAAAAGACAAACGTTTTAAAAAAAAAAAAAAAAAAATGAAAATCATCAAAAAGAAATGAAAAAATATCCTAAAAAGGACCATACAAAAAACAGACAAAATTGTTAAAAGAAAAAAATTTAGAAAAAAAAGAAAAACGTTAAAAAATAAGACAAAAATAAAAGAGAAGAAAACGTTGACATTTTTCTAGACTAAAACGTTGAAAAATGTTTTTAGGAAAAAAAGACAAACATTGAAAAAAAAATTTAAAGGAGACAAAATTGTCAAAAAAAATTGAAAAAATAAATTCCTTTTATTGTTAAAAAACGAGACAAAAATGTTGAATAAAAAGAGAAAAAAACCATTGAAATTTTTTTTTTGGGAAAAAATGACTAAAACTTTGAAAAAAAATTAGAAAAAAGTGACAAAATTGTCACAAAAATAAATAAAATCCTAAAAAGGCATTTATCAATATAACAGGAACCAGAACTCCAGATAAAGCCCCCCCCATAATAACCATAATTAATTTCTACATTTCCGTGTTTATTATTTAATGAGTTGCTGGTTTGTATCTACTCTGTTTTCATTGGTCTATGACACTACAACAGCAGGAAGTGAGCAGGAGTGATTCTGATTGGCCGCTGGACGCACCCAGGGACGCGTAGGTGTCCTTCAGGTCCTCCTTATCGATGAAGCCGTCCCGGTTCTGGTCGATCAGCGTGAACGCCTGAGCAGAAAACACAAGTTACACTCTCCAAACTACACTTCCCAGAAGTCCCCTGTGCTTGTCACGTGGTCTCCTAGGTAACGCGTCACCTCTTTGAACTCCTGGATCTGAGTCTGCTCCAACATGGAGAAGACGTTGGACGACGCGCGCTGAGCTCGTTTGGCTCCGCCCTCCTTCTTCTTCGTCTTCCTGCTCGCCTGAAATATCAAATATAAGTACACACAGAAGTACTTATACACATACTGTACACACAGGGAAGTTATTATGCGCACATATATATATATATATATATATATATATATATATATATATATATAGGTATCATACACACATATAAATACATATATATACACAGAAGTTGTTATACACACGTATATATACACAGAGGTTATTATACACACAAATATATATATACTGTATGTATGTATACAGAATGTATATATGTAAATAGACTGAATATAAAGACAATATTATATTATATTATCTTCAGTGTACTTAAGTACTTCTACTGCAGTATAAAGGATGTGAATACTTGTTCCAGCACTATGAATATAAAGACAGTGAATATAAAGACAATACACTGAATATATTACTGAATGTATCTTCAGAATGTAAAGACAGTAGTACACTGAATATAAAGACAGTAGTACACTGAATGTAAAACAGTAGTACACCGAATATTAAGGCAGTAGTACACTGAATATAAAGACAGTAGTACACTGAATATAAAGACAGTAGTACACTGAATGTAAAGACAGTAGTACACTGAATGTAAAGACAGTAGTACACCGAATATTAAGGCAGTAGTACACTGAATATAAAGACAGTAGTACACCAAATATAACGACAGTAGTACACTGAATATAAAGACAGTAGTACACCGAATATAAAGACAGTAGTACACAGAATATTAAGGCAGTAGTACACCAAATATAAAGACAGTAGTACACCAAATATAAAGACAGTAAAGTACTTCTACTGCAGTAAAGGATGTGATGACAGTACTCTGAATAATAAAGAGTAATCGGCGTGTACACTTACCATGTCTCAGGGTCTGATGTCTCAGGGTCTGATGTCTCAGGGTCTGATGTCTGAGGGTCTGATGTCTCAGGGTCTGAGGGTCTGATGTCTGATGTCTCAGGGTCTGATGTCTCAGGGTCTGATGTCTCAGGGTCTGAGGGTCTGATGTCTGATGTCTCAGGGTCTGATGTCTCAGGGTCTGATGTCTCAGGGTCTGATGTCTGATGTCTCTGGGTCTGATGTCTGATGTCTCAGGGTCTGATGGGGTCTGATGTCTGATGTCTCAGGGTCTGATGTCTGATGTCTCTGGGTCTGATGTCTGATGTCTCTGGGTCTGATGTCCCTGGGTCTGATGTCTGATGTCTCTGGGTCTGATGTCCCTGGGTCTTTAAATACTCGGGACGGAGCAGCTGTCTGCAGGCAGAGAGCCCAGTGATGATAGTCTGAGTGCAGACGGGGCGTTCAGGGACAACATGGGGCGTTCAGGGCCCCCCAGGCCCCCCACAGTTCACCTTACATGGGCAGATAGTCGGGTAAGAGCTCCGTCCTCTGGAGGAAAGACACAACTGCTGCTGTTCATCTTCTTCATCTTCATCATCTTCATCATCACCGGGACATTAAAGTGTTTCTATTTACAGTGTGTGTGTGTGTGTGTGTGTTGAAGACAACATGAGGACAACATGGGGACAACATGAAGACAACATGAAGACAACATGAGGACAACATGACAACAACATGAGGACAACATGAGGACAACATGAAGACAACATGAGGACAATATGAAGACAACATGTGGACAACATGAAGACAACATGAAGATAACATGAAGACAACATGAAGACAACATGAAGACAACATGAAGACAACATGAGGACAACATTAAGACAACATGACAACAACATGAGGACAACATGAGGACAACATGACGACAACATGAGGACAATATGAAGACAACATGAGGACATGAAGACAACATGTGGACAACATGAGGACAACATGAAGATAACATGAAGACAACATGAAGACAACATGAAGACAACATGAAGACAACATGAGGACAACATGAAGACAACATGACAACAACATGAAGACAACATGAGGACAACATGAGGACAACATGAAGACAACATGAAGACAACATGAAGACAACATGAGGACAACATGAAGACAACATGACAACAACATGAGGACAACATGAGGACAACATGACGACAACATGAGGACAATATGAAGACAACATGAGGACATGAAGACAACATGTGGACAACATGAGGGCAACATGAGGACAACATGAAGACAACATGAGGACAACATGAAGACAACATGACGACAACATGAGGACAACATGAGGACAACATGAAGACAACATGAGGACAACATGGGGACAACATGAAGATAACATGAGGACAACATGGGGACAACATGTGGACAACATGAGGACAACATGAAGATAACATGAAGACAACATGAAGACAACATGAAGACAACATGAGGACAACATGAAGACAACATCACAACAACATGAGGACAACATGACGACAACATGACGACATCATGAGGACAATATGAAGACAACATGAGGACAACATGAGGACAACATGAGGACAACATGTGGACAACATGAGGGCAACATGAGGACAACATGAAGACAACATGAGGACAACATGAAGACAACATGACGACAACATGAGGACAACATGAGGACAACATGAAGACAACATGAGGACAACATGGGGACAACATGAAGATAACATGAGGACAACATGAGGACAACATGGGGACAACATGAGGACAACATAAGGACAACATGAAGACAACATGAGGACAACATGAAGACAACCTGAGGACAACATGATCAGCGTCCACACGGCGGCGCTATAGTCTTTCCAATCGGCTCCCCGTGTGTAAATAGAACATATGGAGTTAATAATGAGTGTTTTCTACACAATAGGAAGCGTCTGTCAACAGCAGCTTTTATAAGTAGTAGGAAAAGAATCTGTAAATGTGTAAAACTGGGAAAACGCTGCCAAACTCCTTTGAAAAATATAACAATTTTATTACGTATTTGTATATGGGCAAAAAAATTTAATGAAAGACGACGTATTTTATGGATTACGAATTAACTGGGTGTACTTTAAAATTCGGCTCGCAGAGGAAATACAAAATATTACTTTTCAATGATAAAAACGTGACTTTTATTGGTTGATTGTGACGCGCCCTCCCAGCCGCTTGGGAGCCGCTGCGTAAGGGATCTATGGAAACGCGGGCAGCGCGGGACAATGCTAAAAGGTGAAATTCTCTTCAAAATGCGGTTTAATGTGTTTTTATACAATGCCGAATCAGAGCAGGGGTTCACCTTTTTAGAAAAATACCCTCCTTTATCTGATAAATAACAAGCACGTGAAACGGACCGCGAGGAAACTTTAAATTGTACGATTTGTCACTGAAGTTTGGTCACTAACAAACAAAAACATGTTTCTAGCCTGATTTGTAAGTTGTAACAATCTCTTTCTGTACCCAAGAAACAAGCTTCAAATCTACTCATGAATTACTTAAAAAATCATAATTATTATTAGATTTTAAATTATAATTTGCGTGAAGAAAATATGTAAACGACTGACTGACAAGTTTATTGTTTATTTTATTTATTTGTATGTTGCTTAGAATTATTTCTAAAATGTAAAGTAATATGAAAACGCCTGTTTTGTAATTAAAAGCATTGAATAAATTAAAAAAACTTCCTTTTTTTTAGGATTGCAAAGGAATGTCCCGCCCTGCTCTGCCTCTGATTGGCTAATTCTCGTTGCCTTCGTTGGTTAGATTGGGTAGGTTTAGAGAACACCAGGGTGAGCCAATCACAGGCAGAAAAAGGCAGAGTAGGGCGGGACATTCCATCGTCATCCTAGAACGCAAAGTCTCCGGGGGCTCAGCGGACCGTGAACGCGTCGCGTTAATATTACATGAATACTACACTACCCACAGCCCCCCGCGTTGAGCGACGTTGTAGGAAATCCGCTTGCGGCGGATTATTGTAATCCTGCAGAGCGTCTGGACGACACCTCCTCGGATCACGACAGAGAAGCGGAGCCCAGCAGCGGCCTGTAACAGCAGCCCCGCTAGCCAAGAACAACGGGGGTAAAGTAATGGTCTGACCGACTGCCCCTGAAGGCATCACCGGCCGTTTCCTGGAGCAGCCGATCCGCCTGGCAGACCCCGACAGCGGCTCGGCAGAAAAGGACCAAGAACAGCTTTAATTAGTTAGTTAAAGAGCTCTCCCCCCTCTCTCCCCCTTCCCTCCCCTGTTAGGTTTAACCGGCTCGGCTCGGCTCGGCTCGGCTCGGCTCGGTCTGCGGAGAGAAGCTGCCGTTGCTAACTCAGCTAGCGCGGCTAGCTAGCTAGCTAGCTCACTCCAGCTTTTCTGGGAAGGAATTCGTCAAATTTAGGAGCAATTTAGCACATTTTTCTTAAACCTTGTGACCCAACAAAGGAGGGAGAATGTCGGCCAAAGAGCAACCCAAGCTCTCCACCACTGAACGACCGGTTAAAGGTATTTATTTAATATTTATTCCTTCACGGTTTCTTCTCCTCTGGTGCAGGAAGTTAACGGCTGTCAGAGTTAGCTTAGCATGCTAAATGACAGCCGTCAACACTTAAGTTGTTAGTTTATTTGTGTCTGTGTGTCTGTGTGTGTGTCTGTGGACCCTGGGGCTTACTCCTGGCCT
>CM049386.1:841677-846677 GCA_026937815.1 Etheostoma perlongum
TCGTTTTGTCACTTTTTTAATTTTTTAGGAGCTTTTTTTGACGTTTTTTTTCGTTTTCTTAGACGTTTTTTTCCCATCGTTTTTGTTGCGTTTCCCAATTTTTGGTCCCAATTTTTTTGTTTTATTATTTGCTTATTTTCTTTCTAACATCCCATCTTTTCTAATATTTAAAAAACTTTTGACCGAAGGACAACATCAGGGTTAAGACAATTATTTTATTTTTTTTAAGATTATTTTTTTTCAAGCATTTCCTCCTATTTTATTTGACAGGACCGCTAGGTGAGAGGGGGGGGTGGGGGGGACATGCAGGAAATTGAACCCTGGACCTCTGCGTTGAGGCATTAACCTCTCAGCACATGTGCGCCTGCTCTACCGCTGAACCAACCTGGCCACAACTTCTTCAGACTTTTAATTATGCAAGTCACAGGTATTTCCTTTCATTTTGGCTTTTAATTTCAGTATCGAAACCATTGGACGCACGTTCTCTCCAGTGCACCTTTCTGGGAGACGCTGGGGTGATTTCCAGGTAGTAAGCCGTCTGGTATTTCCTCTGGGGGGGGGTGCGGGGGCGGCTTTGTGCTGCCAAACCGTTCTCCTTTGTCTTCAGGTCAAGCCTCGACACGCCGTCACGATGCAGAGTTGAGAAAATGTATCAGGCCTCCAGTGCAGCTCTGGAAATATCACTGGAACTACTGACTTTATATATATATAATAATATATATATATATATATATATATATATATATATATATATATATATATATATATATATATATATATATATATATATATATATATATATATATATATATATTCACACCATGTCTACAATCAGGGATGGAGGCCAATGATTCAGCTTTGTAGAAACGGCGTGGGTGCCTTGACAATCCACACATTCATCAACAATGCCTCAAACAGATTAATGGATTATTGGTTCAAGTCCCCTTATGGACCAAAGTATGGGGGTGGACTGGTAGCTGGAGAGGTGCCAGTTCACCTCCTGGGCACTGCCAAGGTACTCTTGAGCAAGGCACTGATCCCCCCAACTGCTCGGACCCCCCCCCCACTCTGACATCTCTCCATTAGCATGTATAGGACCTGAGCATGTGTGTGTAGTTCAGGCCTGTGTGTAATGTGTGTAATAACAACAGAGTAGACATTGTAATTGCGGGATTAATAAAGTATACATTATTATTATTATTACATGTGATTTTAAAAAACACCTACATATACATGTGAGTCTGTTAGATTTTGACACATTATTTAGTCTACTGAGGTTTTTGTAGTCGTCCCATGCTTCAACATGCTGAGCCAGCCTCTCTCTCCGTGTCCTCCATGTTGAGTCACGTTAAAGGTGGAGGACAGGGAGCATGAGTTATTGTAATGCATGTCTTATTAGATGATGCGTAGGCTGCACCATACGAGGAAAATACCTGATTGCTATTGTTTTGACTGATATTGCGATATGACTCACGATATTCGAGGAGTCATCATGTTTGCATCATTATTCTCATTTTCACATTTAATCTTACAGTTAAATGATTGTAGTGATTTTTTGCGAGGATCTATGGGATGTGATCTGTAGGCCGGGACGTCTCTGCAGCGCCACACTACTTCATTCAGAACAGTCAGACACACACACACACACACACACACACACACACACACACACACACTGCAATTTGGATATTGCACTAGTTCATATTGCGAATATTTCGATTAAAAATGCGATTTTCATGCTCTCCATGGATAAAACTACATGTTTCATCATGTAGCATTTTGGGATTTGCGTAAATATAAAGTGCATTACAGATTAAATGTATTATTATTATTATTATTGTTATTGTTATTGTTATTATTATTATTATTATATATTATATATATATATATTATTAATAGTGCAACCCCAATCATGTGTACATACACTGTACAACATTTAATGTATTTTTCCTTTTGGCCAAGTTGTTGTCTTTATTTGGAGGAACATCTCCTGTTTTTCTTCATTTTACCAGCTTGGTTAACGATAGTTGAGTGTAGAGCCGGTCCGACCCTTTCTGTGTGTTTTGACCCGTCTGCCTCTCTCTCCCGTCTGTCTCTCTCTCCCGTCTGTCTCTCTCTCCCGTCTGTCTCTCTCTCCTGTCTGCCTCTCTCTCCTGTCTGCCTCTCTCTCCCGTCTGTCTCTCTCTCCCGTCTGCCTCCTGCACCTTCTGCAGCCGTGCCATATCCTCCCGGGACGCGCCTGACGGTCAAAGACCTGTACGTGGACGGGAGGCCCAGCGTGGACGTGCTGAAGGCCCACCTGGTGAAGGAGGGGCGGCTGGAGGAGGAGACGGCTCTCCGGATCATCAACGACGGAGCCGGCATCCTGCGCCAGGAGAAATGCATGCTGGAAGTGGAGGCCCCCATCACAGGTGACACATTATCCCCTTTTAGGACAACTTCCCCTGACATCCACGGGTCAAATTATCTGAAATTTGGTAAAAACAACTCCTGAGAATAAATCTGGTGAAAGTGTGTTTCCATCCAACGGCTTTAAAGCAGATAAGAACCTGTGGTGATGACATCACACGCTGTTTTAGGGTCAGACTGGGACATCTGATTGGTTGGAGACATGTTAAGGTGTTTCCATTCATTTACACTGAATCACACAACAGACGTCAACAACAACAACAACGTTTTTCAACCATCACATGATCAATATTTGACCGGCTACATAGTGACAATGACACTATCAAACTTAATCGCAATTCACTAGTTATTCAGCAAATAAGGTTTCCATCAGCTTTTATCACATAAGCCGATTATCATCAAGATGAAATCAGATGAGACCCAACATACTTCATTTGAGTCGACATTCATGAAATTCCATCAGATTTGACTGTTTTCCAGAAGGTGTTTTTCATTCAATATCACGTAATTAGGATAAAACCCAGTGTCTGGATCAGGTCCTCTGAAGCGAGACAAAGACGCAGCAGTCTGTTTCTACAGCTGCCCTCCCTGACGTGGCTTAGGCATCCAGCCCTCCTCCCTCATGCCCACCACTATTTTTATCTCCTCCTCCTCTCCTCACTTCATTGTTCCATATTTTCATGTTTTTCTCTGCGACATCGATCTCAGCGTTAACCTCCTTCCTTCCTTTGTTTTGTGGACATTTGATGTGTTTGAAACTACTAAATGCGACGATAGCTCTTATTTACTTTTAATGAATGTCTTAAAGGTCCCATGACATATACTTTATATCGGGGTATCTGATTTTTAAATTACCAAATATTTGTATCGGTATTGGCCTTAAAATAACCGGTTGGGCTCTAATAACTGGACCAAGGTTTTCACCTTAAACTGATTGTTTTTGGTTGGTTTGACAAGAACTCATGTTTTATACATTAGAGAAAATAACAAGAAATCCTGAAATCCAACACGCACACGCACGCCCGCCACACACACGCACGCACGCATGCACACACACACACACGCACGCACACACACACACACACGCACACACGCACGCACACACACACACACATACACGTAATGCTGTAAACTCAGAAGGATTCTGATTGGCTGTCAGTGTCTCCCAACCATATCGCTGTCCACTGTTGTTATAGTCATCGTTCTCAGTGTGTGCGGCCCTTTAACCTGACGTGTGTGTGTGTGTGTGTGTGTGTGTGTGTGTGTGTGTTTGTGCGTAGTATGTGGAGACGTCCACGGCCAGTTCTTTGACCTGATGAAGCTGTTCGAGGTGGGCGGATCCCCCAGCAGCACCCGCTACCTGTTCCTTGGAGACTACGTGGACCGAGGATACTTCAGCATCGAGGTGGGTGCAGCTCGTTATAAATCCAAATTCTGCAATTAATTGTCTCAGAAATAATTGGCGGTGTACGATGTAATTGAGTATTTTAGTAAATTTTTATGTATTTACCAGGGTTCAACAGTCAGGGTTGTCCCGAGTTAGCCCGGGGAAAGTAAAACGCCGCGTTGGAAAATTAACCCTCCTGTAGTCCTCGAGTCAAATCTGACCCTTTAATAAACGTCTATATCTGAAATATGAGTTTATTTTTAACCAAATTACCATAAAAAATGGATTGTAAATTGTACAACTGATCACTTTCATTCCTCTGATCTCAACTATTTGTCAAAATAATTCATAATTTCTGCTTTTTTAACTCTAATATTAGGAATAATTCTATATAAATAGAGAAGTCAGCTGGTGGCGTCTCCAGAGGCTGGTTTTAGGACGTAAGAGACGTCTCTTGTTCAACAGCCAATAGAGAAGCCAGCTGGTGGAGTCTCCAGAGGCTGGTTTTAGGACGTAAGAGACGTCTCTTGTTCAACAGCCAATAGAGAAGCCAGCTGGTGGAGTCTCCAGAGGCTGGTTTTAGGACGTAAGAGACGTCTCCTGTTCAACAGCCAATGGAGAAGTCAGCTGGTGGAGTCTCCAGAGGCTGGTTTTAGGACGTAAGAGACGTCTCCTGTTCAACAGCCAATAAAGAAGCCAGCTGGTGGAGTCTCCAGAGGCTGGTTTTAGGACGTAAGAGACGTCTCCTGTTCAACAGCCAATAGAGACATCAGCTGGTGGAGTCTCCAGAGGCTGGTTTAGGGACGAAGGACGCCTCCGTTCAAAGAGACGCGTCTCCTGTTCAACAGCCAATAGAGAAGCCAGCTGGTGGAGTCTCCAGAGGCTGGTTTTAGGGACGTAAGAGACGTCTCCTGTTCAACAGCCAATAGAGACATCAGCTGGTGGAGTCTCCAGAGGCTGGTTTTAGGACGTAAGAGACGTCTCCTGTTCAACAGCCAATAGAGAAGCCAGCTGGTGGCGTCTCCAGAGGCTGGTTTTAGGACGTAAGAGACGTCTCCTGTTCAACAGCCAATAGAGAAGCCAGCTGGTGGCGTCTCCAGAGACTAACGTTATCCACCTTCATAATTAGACGCAACAAATGATAAATCCAGCTGCAAAAAGACTAAAAGTCAGAAGTTAGGAAGTAAGTTGTTGCAAAAGTCGT
>CM049386.1:849177-869177 GCA_026937815.1 Etheostoma perlongum
TGTGTGTGTGTGTGTGTGTGTGTGTGTCTGTGTCTGTGTCTCGGGGGGAGAGGGAGGGGGGATCCCTCCTCTACTGCACTGCAATAGAGTCCACTTTGGTGAACAGGAGGGGGATCTTCTCTGATGATCTAGAGGTCCAACCCAGATGTATAGTTGGGGGGGGGGGGATGGATACAGCATAGTATCGCAATATTTTTAGTGGTAATACTGTATCGATACACAGGCGCCAAGCATGGATCTGTTATTATATATTATATATTATATATGTGTTGGTCAGTTTGTCCCGTTCTGCAGCGATAACTCTGAAGATGAACAAACAGAGAAATGTTTCTTTTTAGATGAAACAGATGTTGAGAAGTTTCCTTTTGGGGGAAAAATTAGAAGTTGGAAAAAAGGTTATAAATTACAATATATCGCAGGATATTGCAATATGTTTAAAATCGCAATAATATCGTATCGTGGCATAAGTATCGTGATGATAACATATCGGGAGGCGCCTGCTGATCCCCCCCTAATGTATGGGGGGGGGGGTGCATACAGCAAAGGGGTCGCAGGTCGGAGTCTAACCCAGGCCCGCTGCGTTGAGGAGTGAACCTCTACATACGTGCGCCCAATCTACCAACTGGGCAACCCGGGCGCCCTGCTCTGCACTTCAGACCGATGTCACGAGAGAATCTTACCAAGAAATCTCATCACATTCAATGTCGTCACGCCTCTATTACTGACACACACACACACAAACAGGAAGTGTCTCTTCCAGACAGAATCATCGACAGGAAGCACGAAGCTTCTTCCTTCTAGCCCACGCTTGTTCTTAACCCTCCGGTTGTTCTTGGGTCAAATTTAACCCATTTTCAAAATGGGTAAGTCAGAAATTTGTGTTTTCTTTAAACCAAGTTGTCCAAACATTTAAGTGGATGGTCCCATGCAACACTCTTAACAAGTAAAATAAGACGTCAGTTCCCTACTTTCATTGAATTTGGGTGTTTTTATTCAATTTAATAGCATTTAATAAACAATTGATAAAAGAAAGTTGTAAAAAGTGACAAAAATGTCGACAAAGCAGACGTGGAAATAAAGCGCAGAGATACAATCAACAAAAACATGGCATAGTGACACAAAAAGTGAAAAAGATGAGCAAAACATTGCATTTTTTAAAAGATTTTGACTAACTAACCAAAAGTTGCATGGTCGTCAGGGAGACAACACAAGGGTTAAAGTCGGAAATAAAAATGTTCTCTGTTCAGCCAAATACCGACGTACTAATACTGCACTATACAATATATTATACTATACTAATACTGCACTATATTATATATAAAGTTGCATGCTCGTCAGGGAGACAACACAAGGGTTAAAGATCTGTATCGGCCTCCTCCACAAGACTCTGTGGTGTCTATCTGCAGAGAGCCTGTCCTCCTCTTAGATCCTCTTCTCTTTTTATTTTGCTATGTTTGGGATGTTTTTTGAGTGGTAACAGAGAGATACTAGTTTATAATACTAGAAACAGGACTGTCCTCGTCTAAAGACATCCTGAGTGGACTAACACGTCTGCGATTCGTTGATTTAATGGACAGAGCTGTGGCTCTGAGACTAGAAAAGCTCAATATAAATATAGTTTATTAACATCTGGAAAACTGAGTTTCTACACAATTAATCCTGCAAAAGCACCACTTTAAATCTTGTGTTCACCAGAAATGCTCATAAGTTTCTTGGAAATGAGTAATTAAGCATGAATAAGCATAAACAATTACTTAACTAAAGAAATCTTAGTCGGCTGAGACCAAAACCCCAGATTAATCTCCTAATCCTCTAAGAGGGCACAGCCCTAACTAGGAGGACAAAACTCATCATGCACTGTGCATTTCATTTCATTACTGTACAATATTTAATATTTAACCATTTAATCTCATTACAGTGCAATATGTAAATGCAAATATAAATGTGTGTATTTATATATCTTTTCTAGGACTACTCCGCTTTTACATCATACAGGATACATTCACCAAACACATTCATACACTGTGCAGGCTGCCGTACAAGGTGCCATCTGCTCATCAGATACACACTCACACACCTGCTCATCAGATACACACTCACACACATCTACACACCTGCTCATCAGATACACACTCACACACATCTACACACCTGCTCATCAGATACACACTCACACACATCTACACACCTGCTCATCAGATACACACTCACACACATCTACACACCTGCTCATCAGATACACACTCACACACATCTACACACCTGCTCATCAGATACACACTCACACACATCTACACACTCACACACACATCTACACACCTGCTCATCAGATACACACTCGCACACATTCACACTCCAATGCACAGCATCGGGGCAACTCGAGGGGTTCAGTGTCTTTTGACATGGAACTACAGGGCCAGGGATTGAACCACCAACCTTCCAATTGGCAGGCAATTCTACCGCTGAGCCACAGCTCAAATACTTAACCATTTAATTTCTTTGCAATATTTAATACTCAGGTCTTTTGATACACCAATAACTATTATTTGCATAATGTGTATATAAACCATCCTATCTTTCTATTTTATATACTGTATGTATATAGTAGGAACTGTGCACCACGTTCCCCCCTCTCTCTTTATTTCTTCTTCTCTGCACTACTTACATTTTATACATTTTATATTTTTATATTTCGTGTCGACACTGTAAACTGGATGCTTCAACCTTATTGCACAGGTACTGCACTTGTGTATTGTAATGAGGGTAATCAAGGCTCCAAAAAAGGACGTGCCTGTGTTAGGTAGAGGGAAGAAGAAGGTCCATGCATGACGATAAAGGCTTTCTATTGTTTTCTATTCTCTAACATGTCCTGATGTGTCCTCCAGCCCTGTTTGAATGAAGTGTTTCCTGTGTCTCCCTGCCAGTGTGTGCTGTACCTGTGGGCTCTGAAGATCAACCACCCCAACACGCTCTTCCTCCTCAGAGGCAACCACGAGTGCCGGCATCTCACAGAGTACTTCACCTTCAAACAGGAGTGTAAGTCCTCCATATCCTGTTCTCTGTTTGTCTTTAAAGGTCTCGGCCATTAGCAAACCAAACTATCTCCGTGTCCTCCCCCGCAGCTTTGAGACCTTCAGCACTCTCAGCGAGTTAACCTGCATAGCAGGACCCGGGCTATGTTAGGAGTAATACCCGGGCTATGTTAGGAGTAATACCCGGGCTGTGTTAGTAGTAATACCCGGGCTTTGTTAGTAGTAATACCCGGGCTATGTTAGTAATAATACCCGGGCTATGTTAGTAGTAATACCCGGGCTATGTTAGTAGTAATACCCGGGTTATGTTAGTAGTAATACACGGGCTGTGTTAGGAGTAATACCCGGGCTATGTTAGGAGTAATACCCGGGCTATGTTAGGAGTAATACCCGGGCTGTGTTAGGAGTAATACCCGGGCTATGTTAGTAGTAATACCCGGGCTTTGTTAGTAGTAATACCCGGGCTATGTTAGTAATAATACCCGGGCTATGTTAGTAGTAATACCCGGGCTATGTTAGGAGTAATACCCGGGCTATGTTAGGAGTAATACCCGGGCTGTGTTAGTAGTAATACCCGGGCTGTGTTAGGAGTAATACCCGGGCTGTGTTAGTAGTAATACCCGGGCTGTGTTAGTAGTAATACCCGGGCAGTGTTAGTAGTAATACCCGGGCTGTGTTAGTAGTAATACCCGGGCTGTGTTAGTAGTAATACCCGGGCTGTGTTAGTAGTAATACCCGGGCTGTGTTAGTAGTAATACCCGGGCTGTGTTAGGAGTAATACCCGGGCTGTGTTAGGAGTAATACCCGGCTGTGTTAGGAGTAATACCCGGGCTGTGTTAGTAGTAATACCCGGGCAGTGTTAGTAGTAATACCCGGGCTGTGTTAGTAGTAATACCCGGGCTATGTTAGGAGTAATACCCGGGCTATGTTAGGAGTAATACCCGGGCTGTGTTAGGAGTAATACCCGGGCTGTGTTAGTAGTAATACCCGGGCAGTGTTAGTAGTAATACCCGGGCTGTGTTAGTAGTAATACCCGGGCTATGTTAGTAGTAATACCCGGGCTGTGTTAGTAGTAATACCCGGGCTGTGTTAGGAGTAATACCCGGGCTTTGTTAGTAGTAATACCCGGGCTGTGTTAGGAGTAATACCCGGGCTATGTTAGTAGTAATACCCGGGCTATGTTAGGAGTAATACCCGGGCTATGTTAGTAGTAATACCCGGGCTGTGTTAGTAGTAATACCCGGGCTGTGTTAGTAGTAATACCCGGGCTGTGTTAGTAGTAATACCCGGGCTATGTTAGTAGTAATACCCGGGCTGTGTTAGTAGTAATACCCGGGCTGTGTTAGTAGTAATACCCGGGCTGTGTTAGTAGTAATACCCGGGCTATGTTAGTAGTAATACCCGGGCTATGTTAGGAGTAATACCCGGGCTATGTTAGTAGTAATACCCGGGCTGTGTTAGTAGTAATACCCGGGCTATGTTAGTAGTAATACCCGGGCTGTGTTAGTAGTAATACCCGGGCTGTGTTAATAGTAATACTAGTAAACTGAGACTTCTCGCTGTCCGCTCCCTTCGGGGTTAAGGTGTTTTTCTGTGTCCTGCAGGTAAAATAAAGTACTCTGAGCGTGTGTATGACGCCTGTATGGATGCGTTTGACTGCCTGCCCCTGGCTGCTCTCCTCAACCAGCAGTTCCTCTGCGTGCACGGAGGTCTTAGCCCGGAGGTCACCTGCCTGGACGACATACGAAAGGTAACGCAACCGTCTCACGCGGACATCTGACATTGCTGCCAATAATCGGATTATAAAGTCACCGTTCAGGTGTGATGTGTGAAGTGTGGTTTAATAAGCTCCATAATCGGTGTATACGAAATATTTTCCCCATTTCTTTAGGTTGGTGCTAGAGATGATCCAATACTATTTTTGCTTTCCGGTTCCTATATGTTCCTTAGTATCGGCCGATACCAGAACTGATCAGATACCAGCGTGTCTATATATTTTATTATGTTTTAACAGGGTGCGCGCGTGCCACACACTGTAAAAAACATCTCACTATCTGCTAGCTGCCTGTCCCCTGAACACACTGTAAAAAACATCTCCTCACTATCTGCTAGCTGCCTGTCCCCTGAACACACTGTAAAAACATCTCTCTATCTGCTAGCTGCCTGTCCCCTGAACACACTGTAAAAAACATCTCTCTATCTGCTAGCTGCCTGTCCCCTGAACACACTGTAAAAAACATCTCTCTATCTGCTAGCTGCCTGTCCCCTGAACACACTGTAAAAAACATCTCTCTATCTGCTAGCTGCCTGTCCCCTGAACACACTGTAAAAAACATCTCTCTATCTGCTAGCTGCCTGTCCCCTGAACACACTGTAAAAAACATACAAGTTATGCAATGAAATGTGTGTGTGTGTGTGTATACTGTGTATATATATATAATCTTAAATTTTCTTTCACCTTGATTAATAAAGTATACAATATTATTAATATTATATTTTATCTGCTTCCTGTCTGTGATTGGTTGAAACGGGGTCTCTGTGCAGCTGGACCGGTTTAAAGAGCCCCCTGCGTTCGGGCCGATGTGCGACCTGCTGTGGTCGGACCCGGGCGAAGACTACGGCTCGGAGAAGACCCAGGAACACTTCTGCCACAACAGCGTGAGAGGCTGCTCGTATTTCTACAGGTACGACCCTCGCTCTGCTGCTGCACACGGCCCCGCGGTCTAAACCAGGGGTTCCCAAAACCTTCAGCCCACGACCCCCAAAGTAACGGTGCAAGTGACTTGCGACCCCCCCCCCCCCACTATAAACGTATATAAACATTGCG
The DNA here is from genome assembly GCA_026937815.1 of Etheostoma perlongum. Classification (NCBI taxonomy): domain Eukaryota; kingdom Metazoa; phylum Chordata; class Actinopteri; order Perciformes; family Percidae; genus Etheostoma; species Etheostoma perlongum. Next base: position 855,037 of record CM049386.1, read on the forward strand.
CGCAACCGCGCACGCACTATAGGAGTATCCAAACACGAGAACACAACAGCCATAACATTACTCTACAGTAATTCACTCATTACTTTAATCTGAACTTAACCTCACCTAGTGAGATGGATGAGCAACATGTTTGGAGCCCAGCAAGTCCAGTCTGGGTTTAATGTTGGAGACCGCTACTCAAGTTCAAGTTCAAGACCTTTATTTGTCCCCGAGGGGCGACTCATTTCGCTGCAGTAGCAAAGAAATTGACACACAGTACATAACAAAGACGACAACATCAATTAAAAATACAGGATCGGACCAAATGGGGAAATAAATACCACAACATTAAAGGTTTAAATCCCAGTGTTCCTTATGTGGAGACGTTACCTATTCTTTCCAGAGTTAAGCAGAGAGATAGCAGAGGGGACGAAGGAGAATTTATACCTATTTATTTTGGCTGGTGGCCGACTGAAGCAGGAACCAGAGGGCAGCATCTTAAACCCTGCATTCAGGGGGTGGGACCTATCGGACATGATGGATTCTGCCTTATTAAGCACATGTCTGTTGTACAGATCAGTTGTTGTCATCTGCTGAATCCCAATGATTTTGCTGCTAACTTTAATCACCATTGCTAATGGGTTTTTCCGTTTTAAATTCAAAGAAGCATACCAGCAAATGCATGAAAAGGTAAAGACGGACTCAATAAAAGATTTATAAAACAATGTCATCAGGGATCTGTCCACTTGAAACTTAGCTAGCTTCCTCAGACAGAAGATTGGAGATCATCCTCCACATCCAGTCGCCATCTCTATTTATTTTTAAGGTACATCAGTGCCGAGAAAGTCTTGTCGCACCAGTAGGTAGTGCCAAACGGCACCAGGACCGCTGTGGGTGTTCCCTCTCAACCGAAATCCCAAACTCAGCCAGCGTCTTAGAACTGAACCCCGTCTTCAAGGTCCGGTCGCTGGACAGGTCGACCGATGCGTCCTCCAGCTCGGAGGTCAGATGATTTGCCCTCGTTTCAAATCCAAAGAGCTGTTCCCTTTTTATTTATTTGCTTAGTTTTATTTTAAAGTTAGCCACCAGTTTTATCTTGTGTTTAAAATCATGGCTAACATATGCTATTTCTAATTGTTTTTAAATTTTTATTTTATTTCTGGAAATCAACTTGCGACCCCCCTCTGGCTCGCGACCCCCCTGTGGGTCCCGACCCCTACTTTGGAAATCACTGGTCTAAAGGAGAATTACAGTCGATTTCAACATGGAGCGCTGGCTTTTAAAATTTGGAGGTTGGTTTTTCTCCAAAGTAAAAATACTTTTTTCCAAGTTTTTTCACCCTTTTCCCAATGTTTTTGTCACTTTTCTTCTGCGCTTTGTTGACTTTCTTGTTATGTTTCCCTCAACGTTTTTTAAGGGTTTTCTGTCATTTGTCACTTTTTTCAACAATCTTTTATAAAAAAAAAAAAAATTTCAAATGTTATAAAACACCCAAATTCAAAGAAAGTAGTAAACTGATTATTTATTTAACTTGTAAAGAGCGTCGTATGGAACCATCCACGTTATTTTTTGGGACATTTTGGTTGACAATAACCCAAATTTCTGATAGAGAAACCTTTTGAAAATGGGTCAGATCACTCAGAAGGAATAACTGCACATGGGGGGGGCACTTTTAATGACATTTTGAACCTGTTAAGAGGCTAAAAACACATTTAACCCTCCTGCTGTCCTCAGGTCAAATCTGACCCATTTTCAGTTTCTCTATCAGAAATTTGGGTTATTATCAACCAAAATGTCCCAAAAAATAACGTGGATGGTTCCATACGAGGCTCTTTACAAGTAAAATAAATAATTAGTTTACTAGTTTCTTTGAATTTGGGTGTTTTATAACATTTTATAGCATTTGAAAAAATATTTTTATAAAAGAACGTCAAAAAAGCGCAGAAGAAAAGTAACAAAAACATTGGGAAAAGGGTGGAAAAAACTTAGAAAAAAGTAAATTGGTTAGTTTCTCTCTACAGACAGACCTCCACATTTACAAAAAACAGAGCTACATGTTGAAATTGACGGGAATTCTCCTTTAATCTGAGCTGATTAAAGCTTTTACAAACAATGGCTTATCGCTGGATAAGTGGCCGCTGGGTAAATCCGCTGTCGGACAGATAGTGAAAATAAATATTGGCGTTCTCGTAATATTTGAACTGGATTTGCAGTGTCGACACCACGCGGAGGTCACAGCGAGGAACAGCTGCTGCTGCTCAAAGCCTCTTTCAGCCTGCGTTAGTTTGTTTTAGTAGCCGGATGTTTGAATGATTCACTGAGAAATGACTGTTTCTCTAACAGATGTCGGGGTGATTACAGCCTCCTCTCATTATTAGTTTAAGTCCCACTCACTGCTCAGCAGCAACACAACCTTAAAGGGTAAATAACTTCAGTATTTGCCAACCTGGACCCTGTTTACTCATGTATTAAGCGTGAAACAAGCTGATACAGTATGTAACGTTCCTTCAGTCAGGGTCCACTAAAAGTTCTGTTTTTGCCGCTGACAGACTCCGATTATTATTATTAGTGTGTGTGTCTGACAACATTATGGGATGAATCCCTGCAGAGATAGACCTTTTAGTTAAAGAGTAAGATCCTTTTAGTTTAACATGAAACAGAAATCACCATCACCAAACCCACCAGACTCCATGTAAATAATCACTACTTTTAGCGTGTATAGAGCAGCATATCTCCACCAGACTCCATGTAAATAATCACTACTTTTAGCGTGTATAGAGCAGCATATCTCCACCAGACTCCATGTAAATAATCACTACTTTTAGCGTGTATAGAGCAGCATATCTCCACCAGACTCCATGTAAATAATCATTACTTTTAGCGTGTATAGAGCAGCATATCTCCACCAGACTCCATGTAAATAATCAGTACTTTTAGCGTGTATAGAGCAGCATATCTCCACCAGACTCCATGTAAATAATCACTACTTTTAGCGTGTATAGAGCAGCATATCTCCACCAGACTCCATGTAAATAATCACTACTTTTAGCGTGTATAGAGCAGCATATCTCCACCAGACTCCATGTAAATAATCACTACTTTTAGCATGTATAGAGCAGCATATCTCCACCAGACTCCATGTAAATAATCACTACTTTTAGCGTGTATAGAGCAGCATATCTCCACCAGACTCCATGTAAATAATCACTACTTTTAGCGTGTATAGAGCAGCATATCTCCACCAGACTCCATGTAAATAATCACTACTTTTAGTTTCAGTTTGAATACGTTGTGAACGCTCTCTTTCTCCGGCTCTTCCAGTTACCCAGCAGTATGTGACTTCCTGATGAACAATAACCTGTTGTCCGTAATACGAGCACATGAAGCTCAGGATGCAGGGTGAGACATTTCTTATTATTATGTTCTCTTATCTTTTAAAAAAAATCATATCCTTTTGTCTTTAACCCTTGTGTTGTCCTCCTGGGTCAAAAAGGGACATCAGTTTGACATTTTTGTCTATTTTTCAGACTTCGTTTTTAGTTTTCTCTAACACCACCTTACTAGTTTTACACTACTTTTTGGAATTCATGGTCAATAACCCTCATTTATATAGAATTATACCTAATATTAGAGTTAAAAAGCAGAAATTATGAATTATTTTGAATAATAGTTGAAATCAGAGGAATTAAAGTGATCAGTTATATTTGAAAAGAGCGTTGGAAGGAATCCAATCAATATTTTATGGTAATTTGGTTAAAAAGAAACTCATATTTCAGATATAGATGTTTATTAAAGGGTCAGATTTGACCCCAGGACACCAGGAGGGTTAAAGCTGCTTTATCTTTTCTTGATCTTATGCGATGGTTTACCATTTTCTTTATTTCATATTTTATTTGATCTTAAAGTATCTTTATCTTCTTATTTTCTTAATACTTTGACTTATTATGATGATTTTCCGTATCTTCATGGCTACTTTTCTTCATTTAATATCATCCTGATCTTATTTTCTTTTGTCTTATGTTTTGCCTTTTTATTGCTTTTTCATTATCTTATTTTATCTTTATCTTCTTTTCTTTGATCTTATCCTTTTATTTTCATATCTTTTGTTATATCTTCTTTTCTTTCTGTTTATCCTGTCTTATCTTTATCTTCTGTTTTTCTGTCCGTCAGGTATCGAATGTACAGGAAAAGTCAGACGACAGGCTTTCCGTCTTTAATCACCATCTTCTCTGCTCCTAACTACCTGGATGTGTACAACAACAAAGGTAGGAGACGTGAAGGACGGAAACCATGGCAACAGCTTGGAAAACCTTGAAGCCCTGGCAACGGGAGACAACGAGGTGCATCATGCAATAGAAAATGTTAATGTGTGTGTGTGTGTGTGTGTGTGTGTGTGTGTGTGTGTGTGTGTGTTTTTTTGTCCTCAGCGGCGGTGCTGAAATACGAGAATAATGTGATGAACATCCGGCAGTTTAACTGCTCCCCTCACCCGTACTGGCTGCCCAACTTCATGGACGTCTTCACCTGGTCTCTGCCCTTCGTCGGAGAGAAAGGTGGTGTGTGTGTGTGTGTGTGTGTGTGTGTGTGTGTGTGTGCTTGAGTCTGAAATGGAACACAAATGTCAAAATTTTGTCAGCTTTTGACCCAGGAGGACAACATTGGGTAAAAAATCTGTAATAGAATAATCATTAGTTAAAGCCCTGGGTGTGTGTGTACACCCACTCTGAGCTGTGTGTGTGTGTGTGTGTGTGTGTGTGTGTGTGTGTACCCACTCTGAACTGTGTGTGTGTGTGTGTGTGTACCCACTCTGAACTGTGTGTGTGTGTGTGTGTGTGTGTGTGTGTGTGTGTTTTCTTCACACAGTGACGGAGATGCTGGTGAACGTGTTGAACATCTGCTCCGATGACGAGCTGATGTCAGAAGGAGACGACACGTGTGAGGGTAAGAGCTGTGACATCACACCTCACGGTGCCATGCTTTCCTTAAACAACAAGCAGGACCATCGTAGTGACTGCGTCCAGGACTTAGCCGCTGTGGTTGCTAATCTGGATTATTGTTTCTAACGTGTACTCAGAATAACGATGTCCAGTCCTTTCCTATAGTTCAGTAGCCTTACACGTCCACTTAACTCAAATAAAGTCCCTAAAACCACAACATAATCCGAGCACAGGTCAATAGTGGAACTTAAATCCCCCAGAGCCAGCGTCACTGCCCGATGGGAGGAGAGGGCAGATGGGAGTCGCGCATGCGTCACTTTGCAACAAGTAGTTAGCATATAAGATGCTAACGAGGAGTTAGCATATAAGATTATTTTCATAACTACGTAGTCTGTTGATTTTATTTTTATTAATTCATTCATCGTTTGCTGACTGAAAAATGTCCATCACAATTTCCCAAAGCCCGAGGTCGGCAAAGTTCTTGTTTTGTCTAAACAACAGTTCCAATCCCCAAAAAGACGCAATACACAAATACTCAATACACAAATACTCAATACACAAATACTGAATAATACACAAATACTCAATACACAAATACTCAATACACAAATACTCAATACACCATGATAAAACAGAGAAAAGCAGCAGCTCCTCGTGATTAACCCTCGTGTTGTCTTCACCTTCGGGACCCTCTCGTGTCTTATTCGGGGTTTTAAAAACAATCCTGAAATTACATTTTACTTCATAATATATTACCAAATAATGTCTTTATCTCAATTTCAAGCAATTGAGATAACATCTATGTTTAGTGAATGCATCAGTCTCTACTAGCACACTATTAAACATGGAAGTCGGGTTCGTTTTTTGGTCATAAGGTTAAAATTCATGTTAAAAATCCTCTATGGAAACAACATAAGTGTCATAGTCAGGAATACATGTTTATCACAGGAAATAAGGTAAGGACGCTGATTTTCAGGTAGAAAACATGTAACTTGGACCATTTTTCTTGTAAAAATTTTACAAGAAGAAGGATGCGAGGGTTAAGACACTTAAATTAGTGAATATTTGGCCTTTGTGCTTTAAAAAGATTACTCAGGTTCTGGTTCATGACTATGATGAGATGTAAAAATAGAAAATGTAAAATAGAAATGAGATATATTGAAAGGGCTGCCTGTGGGTTCATAATCTCCATAAATCACTAACTTTATGTAGGACTACCTCAGTCGATGGGAATCAAACACCTTCTGCCTTCAGTGTGTGTGTGTGTGTCGCGTTAGGTCACGGCAGTCGCTATGGCAACCAGCCACGCTCTCCTCACGCATGAGGCGGTACTAATCCGCGATGGGTGGAGGAGGACGGGTGGAGCTGGTTCCATTTGATGGAAAAAGGCCATTTATATATGATGCATAATATAAACTGGTGAACCTCGTGGTGCATTCACTTTCATTGTAAAATACCCTTTTCTCATCTGTTTTTGTGTTTTAACAGCAAGTTACTGATGAAGAAGTTATTGTTGTTAAATGTTGTTGTTATTGCATGTTTAATAAATCCTTTAAACCCCCCTTTTTTTTGTGCTGATCCGAAAATTGATCCGATCTGTGACTCAAAACCGTGATCGAACCGTGAGTTTTGTGATCCATTGCATCCCTAGTCTGTGTGTCTCTGTCTCTGTGTGTCTCTGTGTGTGTCTGTCTCTGTGTGTGTGTCTGTCTGTGTGTGTCTGTCTCTGTGTGTGTCTGTGTGTGTCTCTGTGTGTGTGTGTCTCTGTGTGTCTCTCTGTGTGTCTCTGTGTGTCTCTGTCTCTGTCTGTCTCTGTGTGTCTCTGTGTGTCTGTGTGTGTCTCTGTGTGTGTGTCTGTCTCTGTGTGTCTGTGTGTCTCTGTGTGTGTCTCTGTGTCTCTGTCTCTGTCTCTCTGTGTGTGTCTGTCTCTGTGTGTCTCTGTGTGTGTCTCTGTCTCTGTGTGTGTCTCTGTGTGTCTGTGTGTGTCTCTGTCTCTGTGTGTGTCTCTGTGTGTGTGTCTCTGTGTGTATCTGTCTCTGTGTGACTTTGTCTCTGTCCCTCAATTTAGTCAAAAAAAGTCAACCCGGCCACACTGGATTAGTTTTGGGAATCTGCTCTGCCATTTCTTTAAAAATAATAACCAAAATCACAGATCTGTTATTACACACTACAAACAGGCCTGAAATAGAGACATCAGAGTGGGGGGCTGCCAGTGCTGGGCCAGCACCCTGAGAGGCTGAGGGAGGTTTGGTGCCTTGCTCAAGAGCACCTTGGCAGTGGGAGGTGAACTGGCACCTCTCCAGCTACCAGTCCTCGGTCCAACTCCCTACAGACTGAGCTACTGCCCCCCCTCGTTGCTTGCTGACATATAAGCCTGTTATATTACTATTATTATATTACTATTATTATATTACTATTATTATATTACTATTATTATATTACTATTATTATATTACTATTATTATATTACTATTACTATTATATTACTATTATTATATTACTATTATTATATTACTATTATTATATTACTATTATATTACTATTATTATATTACTATTATTATATTACTATTATTATATTACTATTATTATATTACTATTATATTACTATTATTATATTACTATTATTATATTACTATTATTATATTACTATTATTATATTACTATTATTATATTACTAATGTTATATTACTATTATTATATTACTATTATATTATAAGAATAAATCAGGTCACCACTGAATGTCCTGTATCAGCAGCCGCTATAAAACTATTATTATATTACTATTATATTACTAAATATCTATTATTATATTACTATTATTATATTACTATTATTATTTTATTGATTTTTTATTATATTACTATTATATTATAAGAATAAATCAGGTCACCACTGAATGTCCTGTATACCGATATATCGTGATAGACCGATTTTATCGGCCAATCACTGGTGGTTTTAGTTGGAGAATGAAAGCTCCGAGCCGTGTCCCCGTGTCTCGCTGCTTGGGACAGCCTGGGTCTCCAGGCTTTCTAGCTGAAGGTGGACTGACCTTCAAGGTGGACCGGCTCTTCTATTTTAGTGACGAGCTCCTCCCGAATACCACGCATGGCGTTACATACCATACACCCCGCTGAAATGTCAGGAAGCTACAGTATGAAGAAACAGACCTTTACAGGAAGTTATGTTTAGATCCAATGTGACACCGCAGGTATTTGGGGGTTTCCCAGGGGGGGTTTAAGGGGTCTCTCCTCGAATAAATTATATTTTCAATAAAAAAAAAAGAAGCAATTTGACAAACTAGAACCGTTGTTATTAGGGAAAAAATATGAATCATGATTTTTTTTTTTTGCTTAGAATTGATTTCACGATCCTCTGCCACGATTTAGTGTAATGTTCATCATGATCCATGACAACACCAAACAGATGCATCTGGCACCTACAGCACAGCGGTCATCACCTGTTTCATACAGTCTGTTTGTAACTCACAGGAGGAAGCAGCAGCGTTTGTGATGCACTCGGCTCGTAAAATTTAAAAAAGTTATCAAATTACACAAATTTGGACGCTGTTATTTGGGGGGGAAAAAAATCTGAATCATGATTTTTTTTTTGTTTTTTTTTGCTTAAATTGATTTCACGATCCTCTGCCACGATTTAGTGTCGTGTTGTCATGATCCGTGACAACACGACAGCACAGCGGTCATCACCCGGAGCCCGTAAAGCAGCCGATGGACTTCTCCATGTTGATAAGAGCTTTAAAATGAGAACCCGTCCCCCATGTGCAAGGTTTATTGCACACGTACGATGACAAAACAGAGCATAGATATTTTTGGCACCTATAGCTCATCCCCGCCAGCCTGTAGACAGAGACGCCGATGAAGAGATCCTGCAGGCCTAGTTGTTATCAACACATCTGTTTAAAACGAGCTAGAGCAGAAAATGGATAAATAACACTCTTATACTTATAGACAACACTCATTGGATCTGAGGAAAGTCTGTATGTAGGTTGATGCTTTTTTTTTGCACTTTATTTGCCGCATTTCACATTCATTCAGCTTATGTTGCTGCAAAAAAACATCATCTCGGGTGCTGCACCTGAGACTGATGGCAGGAAAAAGCTGTATTTATGTGTGCAGCTCATGGATGCACAGAGAACTATCTCTGGATTACTTAACACTGAAGGAAAGTGGGCGCCCGGATAGCTCAGTTGGTAGAGTGGGCGCCCATATGTAGAGGTTTAGTACTCAATGCAGCGGGCACACGTTTGACTCCAACCCGCGGCCCTTTGCTGCATATATATATATATATAAACATACACATATATATATATATATATATATATATATATACACATATATAAACATACACATATATGTACATACATATATACACACAGAAGCGTGATTTTTGACTGAGAATGCGCCTTCCACACCATAAAGACATGCATGCTGGGTGACGTGTTCCTTTCCTCTGTGTGATTGTGTCTCTGCTGTATTTCTGTTTATATTATATTATATTATATTATATTATATTATATTATATTATAACCAGTGTGCCGTCTCGGCCAGGTCTCCCTCGGAAAAGAGATTTCAATCTCAAGGGACTTCCTGGTTAAATAAATAAAATAAAATAAAAATAAACACTAGAGCGCATTTACAGAAATCTTGATTAATGTGCGTTGTCCTAATCAAGTAAATAAATCTAAAACACTACTACGAAGTGTCACAATTTCCTAACTTGTAAGAACAGATGATCAGACAACGAGGTCGTTACGGCGTGCGTAGCTTTGATTGTCGTGTTTTCTTACGATTCTGCGTAGCTTTGATTGTCGTGTTTTCTTACGATTCCTGTCTTGTGTTTTGTTCTCCAGGTGGAACTCCAGCCGTCAGAAAGGAAGTGATCAGAAATAAGATCCGAGCGATCGGGAAGATGGCTCGTGTCTTCTCTGTGCTCAGGTGGGTTTTTACCTCTCTGACGGTGTTTGTTTGCTTCTTTCTTTATCACCACGATACAAGGAAAATATCACCATAACAGTCACTTCCCACTGCCTCAAGATAGCAATACTCCCAGAATGCACCTGAACACACCTCCCTGTAACACCAGCACACCCAGAATGCACCTGAACACACCTCCCTGTAACACCAGCATGCCCAGAATGCACCTGAACACACCTCCCTGTAACACCAGCACGCCCAGAATGCACCTGAACACCTCCCTGTAACACCAGCACGCCCAGAATGCACCTGAACACACCTCCCTGGACGGTCTTAATACCGTAGGGTTACTGGAGAGACGCTGTAGTGTTAGGGCGTCTCGTGGAGTTACTCTCCAGATCTTTCTCCTTGTTTGGCTCCACTTCAGTACGAGGCTAATGACTTTCTCCTGATTTACAACTGTCCTCCTTTATTCCTCTGGAAGTGTGTCACAATCATTTGTCCTTATTTTAAATGATGAAATGCTCTCGTTCAGAAGTTATTTTAAGACACAGAAAAGCTTAACGACTCGTAATCTGAAGCTTCTCTTCCACCTTTAGGTGCGATTTCATGTTGCAGCCTGTTTTCAGTTGACTTTACAGTATTAGGGACCACTAAGGTCTATATAAAGAGACTTCAGATACAGTATTAGGGACCACTAAGGTCTATATAAAGAGACTTCAGATACAGTATTAGGGACCACTAAGGTCTATATAAAGAGACTTCAGATACAGTATTAGGGACCACTAAGGTCTATATAAAGAGACTTCAGATACAGTATTAGGGACCACTAAGGTCTATATAAAGAGACTTCAGATACAGTATTAGGGACCACTAAGGTCTATATAAAAGAGACTTCAGATACAGTATTAGGGACCACTAAGGTCTATATAAAAGAGACTTCAGATACAGTATTAGGGACCACTAAGGTCTATATAAAAGAGACTTCAGATACAGTATTAGGGACCACTAAGGTCTATATAAAAGAGACTTCAGATACAGTATTAGGGACCACTAAGGTCTATATAAAGAGACTTCAGATACAGTATTAGGGACCACTAAGGTCTATATAAAAGAGACTTCAGATACAGTATTAGGGACCACTAAGGTCTATATAAAGAGACTTCAGATACAGTATTAGGGACCACTAAGGTCTATATAAAAGAGACTTCAGATACAGTATTAGGGACCACTAAGATCTATATAAAGAGGACTTCAGATACAGTATTAGGGACCACTAAGGTCTATATAAAGAGACTTCAGATACAGTATTAGGGACCACTAAGGTCTATATAAAGAGACTTCAGATACAGTATTAGGGACCACTAAGGTCTATATAAAGAGACTTCAGATACAGTATTAGGGACCACTAAGGTCTATATAAAGAGACTTCAGATACAGTATTAGGGACCACTAAGGTCTATATAAAGAGACTTCAGATACAGTATTAGGGACCACTAAGGTCTATATAAAGAGACTTCAGATACAGTATTAGGGACCACTAAGGTCTATATAAAAGAGACTTCAGATACAGTATTAGGGACCACTAAGGTCTATATAAAGAGACTTCAGATACAGTATTAGGGACCACTAAGGTCTATATAAAGAGACTTCAGATACAGTATTAGGGACCACTAAGGTCTATATAAAGAGACTTCAGATGTAGTGGTGTGAGAAGTCCAATATATATAGTTTATAATATAATATATATTTCAAGTAGAAAATGGAAAAGTACCTCAAAATTGTACCTATTGCACTAAATGTACTTAGTTACTTTCCACCTGCATTAGCCTCAGTTTAAATGATCTTTTCAGGTGATGTGTAGATATGTAAATGTGTCTTTCTCTGAGCAGACGAGGACATTTTGTCCCCGGCAGTTCTGTTCGAACGTTACGCAACCTCCGTGTACTTCACATGCACGTCGTGAATACAGCGACACTTAACATGGAACAAAAGGAGTTTAATTAATACAAAAAGCCTCCCACACACCTGAAAAGAACCCACATGCAGCTTGCAGATACACACACACACACACACACACACACACACACACACACACACACACACACACACACACTTACACACATGCACACACACTTATACACACTTACACACATGCACACACACTTACACTTACACACACACACAAGGGGGGAAATTACAATGTTTTCACTCTGTTGTTATTACACACATTACACACTGAACTACACACACATGCTCAGGTCCTATACATGCTAATGGAGAGATGTTAGAGGGGGGGGGGGTTGCCCATGGATTCGGTTCGGTGCCTTGCTCAAGAGCACCTGGCAGTGCCCAGTCTCCAGCTACCAGTCCACCACCATAGTCTGGTCCGTATGGGGACTTGAACCAGCGACCCTCGGTTTCCCAGCCCAGCTCCCTACAGACTGAGATACTAGTTTTCAGATAGATGGAATATGTTTGTGTTCTAGTGATTATCAGCTGAAAGAAGCAGTGTGAGTGTGTGTGTTGACGTGAGTGTGTGTGTGTGTTGACGAGGTGTGTGTGTGTTGACGAGGTGTGTGTGTGTTGACGAGGTGTGTGTGTGTTGCAGAGAGGAGAACGAGAGTGTGTTGCAGCTGAAGGGGTTGACCCCGACCGGCACGCTGCCCATGGGGGTTTTGTCCGGAGGGCGGCCATCTTTGGAAAGCGGTGAGTGTGAACGCAGCCGAGCATCTAACACAACACAACAGGAGAGTGGAGCTAACGCTAACTCTGTGCCTGCACTCACACTGACGGACTAACACTCAGACACACACACACACACACACACACACACACACACACACAGACACACACACACACACACACACACACACACACACACACAGACACAGACACAGACACACACACACACACACACACACACACACACACACACACACACACACACACAGACACAGACACAGACACACACACACACACACACACACACACACACACACACACACACACACACACACACACACACACACACACACACACACACACACACAGACAGACACACACTCAGACGCATAGACATACAGACACACACACACACACACACATACACACTAGAGGATGGATACCCGACCCGAGCCCGACGGGACCCGACGGGACCCGACGGGTCGGGCCGGGTTCGGACAGATTTTTAGAAAGGATGCTCGGGTTCGGGTCGGGCTCGGTCACATCAGCGATAAGGCATTGAACATTTTGAATTTAAAACAGCTTAAAATAAATGTCAAATATTACCCTAACATCCGTCTTCCTGTGTGCTGTGACAACGAAAGACGTGCGTATTAAGCTCCATGTGGCAGCGCAACGATGGAAGATGTTAAAAAGAAGTTGGCCGCAGGAGATTTTAAAACTATTGAAAACGAAGGAAAGTCAGCTGTGCATTGATGCGCTTTAACTGTGTCGGGCTCGGGTCGGGCTCGGACAGAAATATCTTAATGCCTGTCGGGCTCGGGTCGGGTTCGGTTACTGCTCTGTCGGACGCGGGCCGGGCTCGGACAGAAAAATCCGGCCCGATCCGCACTCTAATACACACACACACAGACACACACACACACACACAGACAGACACACACACAGACGCATAGACACACACGCACGCACGGACACATACACACTCAGACACACACATGCACAGATACATAGACATACACACACACACGCACACACGTACAGATACATACACACACACGCACACACAATGGGAAACAGAAATGTCAAGTGTCTCTCTCCTCTGAAGGAGCGTTGTTCATCTCCCCCGCGCCGCCCTTTAGAGACAAAGAACTACAACACGAGTTCATACAAAGAACTACAACACGAGTTCATACAAAGAACTACAACACGAGCTCATACAAAGTACTACAACACGAGTTCATACAAAGAACTACAACACGAGTTCATACAAAGAACTACAACATGAGTTCAGTTCTTCTGTTCTTAATCTTGTCAACATCATTCATTCATTTACAATTTAAGGGACACAAAAAGGCAAAAACCTAATTTTCCAGTGTGAGTTGATTGGATTCGTGCACATATATGATGAAGTGATTGCATAAGTGGTTGTTACCATGGTTACTCTTTACAGGGCGGCGTGGTTTCCCATAGTGTCTCTCTTTACACACACACACATTTATCTCAACAATAATCTTGTTATTATGATTGTATGTGGTTGTTGTGTAATCTCTGACCCCCCTCTCCCCCCAGTATGATGACTGACTGAATGTGTTGATATATAACTG
>CM049386.1:879177-884177 GCA_026937815.1 Etheostoma perlongum
GTCACTTTGTTAGGAATGACCTCGTGACCCGTAGGAATGATTCTTTGCAAGATTTTTTTGTTGTTGTTGTTGCAGTGATCTGATTGGTCGGTCGGTTGTAGGTATCCCTGCATCCCAACGGTTACCACGGCGACCCCGAAAGAGTTCGACAGCTGAAAAACGGCATCAATAACGCGCCAACTTCTCGAAACATTTCACGTTTTTTTAATCACGTATTTATTCTGTCGCAGGATTACGCGTCTTCTGTACGTCTTCTTCTTCTGTATTTCTCGTGTTTACGTTTTCTGTCGTGTTAGCGTCGTAAGTCTTCTATATTTCTCGTGTTAGCGTCGTACGTCTTCTGTATTTCTCGTGTTAAGTCTTCTGTATTTCTCGTGTTAACGTCGTACGTCTTCTGTATTTCTCGTGTTAGCGTCGTACGTCTTCTGTATTTCTCGTCTTCTGTTAGCGTCTTCTGTCGTTCTTCTGTATTTTCGTGTTAGCGTCGTGCGTTTTTCTGTATTTCTCGTGTTCGTCGTCTTCTTCTGTATTTCTCGTGTTACGCCTTCTGTATTTCTCGTGTTAACGTCGTACGTCTTCTGTATTTCTCGTGTTAGCGTCGTACGTCTTCTGTATTTCTCGTGTTAGCGTCGTACGTCTTCTGTATTTCTCGTGTTAGCGTCAAATGACGTCTTCTGTATTTTCGTGTTTCGTCTTCTGTCGTGTTAGCGCCGACGTCTTCTGTATTTTCGTGTTTCATGCGTCTTCTGTCGTTGACGTCTTCTGTATTTCTCGTGCTAGACGTCTTCTGTATTTCTCGTGCTAGCGTCGTACGTCTTCGACGCTCGCACTGCGATCTCCTTCATTGCCCAAAACACAGCTCGCTCTCACGATACGCGACCTTCAATTCACGTACGTAGCCCGTCCAATGGGAGGAGAGAGCAGATGTGAGTCGAGCATGCTCAGATTCGTCATTCTGCAAATTAGTGAAATCCATAAAATAATAAAGTTTATCATTACGAACAATAACAGAAGATGGAAATCATTTCAGAAACATTGTAGCTATCTATGATTGATGCTATGCTAACGTTAGCTCAAAACACCATTCAACCTGCAGCCTTTGTTGGGTTCGATGCTAGCTTGTAGCTAAGCTAGCAGTCATTTCATCGTTGAAAATCAACACTTTTGATGATTTTTTCAATGTTTAACACTACGTAACACTAACTTATTAACTTTAGTTTTAGTCATTTTTGGAATTTATGGTCAATAAACCTCATTTATAGGAAATTATACCTAATGTTTGAGTTAGAAAAGCAGAAATTAGGAATTATTGAGACTAAAATTAAAGGAATGGATGTTGATGATGTCAAATACTATTTCAAAACGACTTATTACTATAAAATAAGTCAGTGTTACGGAGAGTTAAACGTCAAAAAAAGTGACAAACATCGAAAAATAGCCTCAAGTGTCGGGAAAAGGGGAAGATGTCTGAGTGTCGGTGCGTCCGTTAGTAAAGGGTTAATCAGCGGCGCCGTCGGCCCAGCGACGTGATTGGTTAGTAACCGATGGCGGACGTGTCTTGTGGGTTTTTCACATTTTTCCTTTCTTTTCCAAAAGTCATCTGCGGCGTGTGAGGTCACTTCCTGTTAGAAGAGCGAGGCTTTCTTCTTGAGTTCGTTTCGTCTCCACAGGGAGAGGCGGTCGAACTCGTCGATCGGCATCCCGAAGATCTGCTCGAACTGCTCCGTGGACAGGTGCCTCTGGAGGAGAGGAGGAGGAGGAGGAGAAGAAGAAGAAGAAGAAGGAGGAGGAGGAGGAGGAGAAGAAGGAGGAGAAGAAGAAGAAGAAGCATTTAGAAACATAACAGAAGGTATGGAAGCACATTACTGCCACAACAGTACAAAAAGGTTGAGTACAGTCTGACATCATCTCGTATCTGACGACATCATCTCGTATCTGACGACATCATCTCATATCAAGAAAAAAAAAATATATATGGATTTTTAGTTGATTTTTTTCCAGGTTTTCTGTCACTATTTATGACATTTCTGTCCATTTTTCCCCCAAAATGTCACTTTTGTTTCAACATTCTTTTGTCTTTTTATTTTCCAAATGCTATAAAATTGAATAAAACTCCCATATTCAATTCAATAAAAGTAGTGAGCTGATTATTTAAAAACGGGGGTTTGAATGTAGAGACACAGAGAAGAGTTTTTGGGCAGTTAGGACGTGTTGTACGCTCTGATAATTGTTGTTGATGATTGATGCCGACCTCCAGCCGAGTGCGGTCGACGCCGGGCGGCAGCTTGCTGCGCCCTCTGTGGGTCACCAGCAGCGCTTCATACGGGTAGATCTGGAAGACAGACACACAGGAAGTGTTACATCTGGAAGACAGACAGACAGGAAGTGTTACATCTGGAAGACAGACAGACAGGAAGTGTTACATCACCCGGCGCCGTGCGGATCCGACTCAGAAGAACACGCACAGACGGTGATTCAGGGCTCGGCTCACCTTCTGCTCCAGGATACTCGGCAGAGAGTTTCCTCTGTCCATCCTCTCCCTCCGAGCTTCTCCGTTCTACACGCACACACACACACACACACACACACACACATAGACACACACACACACACACACACACACATGAAAGCTAGTCCTGGACCATCTGTTAGACACAAACACATCACAGTGATGCAGAGCCAGGGTTAGAAATCGCTGCATGGTGATGGTGTAAAGATGCGGATGTAGCATGCACACACACACACACACACACACACACACACACACACACACACACACGCATGTATGCACGCACACACACACACACACATGCATGCACGCACACACACACACACAGAGACAGACATACATAGAGACATACACACACATGCACGCAGACACACATACATAGAGACACACATACATAGGGATACACACACACAGTTTGCTCAGGCGATTAGTTGTGCAGAAACTTAAGCAGTTGAGTGCCGGCGAGTTAGAGCAGACTTGCAGCTGTTTGGTAAGACGGAAGGTGTCATGCACGTGCCATGCACACGCACACACACACACACACACACACACTCACACACATACGGCCTGAGCTGACGTGCTTACCTGAGCAGCTGCAGACAGAAAGGTCAGAGCGTGAGATGAGAGCAGATTTAAAGATTTAAAGCTCCAACATGTGATGTAAAGTAACTGTAAGTCTCAAACTCATTAAGGAAGAATGTAACGTTGGAGGTTTTCACTGAGAGAGACGGGAGGAGTCATGTCACACAGACACACACAGAGACTCACACTTCTCGGAGTCATGTCACACAGACACACACAGAGACTCACACTTCTCGGAGTCATGTCACACAGACACACACACACAGAGACTCACACTTTCCCATTATTACCCGTTCCCATAATTAATATTTCTCCATAAATCTGCTTAGAATCCCCCAAAAACACGCAGACGTTGCCTGAGAATCATGTTTTTAGCTTTTCGTCGGTATCGAAGTAATGTGAGGTGTAGAGGGAATGTAATCGATTACACTGGTAGGTATTTGACACCCCCCCCAACAAATGTAACCAAATCAAAGCTCCAATCTTGTTAAATCCTCCTAAACTAACTTTATGCACTCATAGCTAAATCTCTGAGGTGTGTGTGTCTGTCTGTGTCTGTCTGTGCATGTGCGTTTATGTGTGTGTGTGTGTGTGTGCGTGCGTTTGTCTGTTTGCGTATGTGCGGACGTACGTGTATGTTTCTGTTTCTGTTTGTGTGTGTGGCGGTGACAAATTGAACAGCATTCTCTGTAACTGGCGGTCAGACACGAGTGTATCGGCTGCTTTTAGTGTTTTTATCTGCATGCAGTAATGTGTGGGGGGGTGGCGGGACGTGTTGTGTTTCCGTTGTGTTGTGTTTTCGTTGTGTTGTGTTGTGTTTCCGTTGTGTTGTGTTTTCGTTGTGTTGTGTTTCCGTTGTGTTGTGTTTTCGTTGTGTTGTGTTTTCGTTGTGTTGTGTTGTGTTTCCGTTGTGTTGTGTTTTCGTTGTGTTGTGTTGTGTTTCCATTGTGTTGTGTTTTCGTTGTGTTGTGTTGTGTTTCCGTTGTGTTGTGTTTCCGTTGTGTTGTGTTTCTGTTGTGTTGTGTTGTGTTTACGTTGTGTTGTGTTTCCGTTGTGTTGTGTTTCCGTTGTGTTGTGTTTACCTATTTGTGTTGTGTTTGTGTTGTGTTTTCCGTTGTGTTGTGTTTCCGTTGTGTTGTGTTGTGTTGTGTTTCCGTTGTGTTGTGTTTTTGTTGTGTTGTGTTTCCGTTGTGTTGTGTTTACGTTGTGTTGTGTTTCTGTTGTTGTGTTGTGTTTCCGTTGTGTTGTGTTTACGTTGTGTTGTGTTTCCGTTGTGTTGTGTTTCCGTTGTGTTGTGTTTTCCTATTTGCTGTTGTGTTGTGTTTCCGTTGTGTTGTGTTTTCGTTGTGTTGTGTTGTGTTTCCGTTGTGTTGTGTTTACGTTGTGTTGTGTTTCTGTTGTGTTGTGTTGTGTTTACGTTGTGTTGTGTTTACGTTGTGTTGTGTTTCCGTTGTGTTGTGTTTTCGTTGTGTTGTGTTTATGTTGTGTTGTGTTTTCGTTGTGTTTCCGTTGTGTTTGTTGTGTTTTCGTTGTGTTTCCGTTGTGTTTTGTTGTGTTGTGTTTCCGTTGTGTTGTGTTTTCGTTGTGTTTCCGTTGTGTTTTCGTTGTGTTTCCGTTGTGTTTTCGTTGTGTTGTGTTTCCGTTGTGTTGTGTTTTCGTTGTGTTGTGTTTTCGTTGTGTTGTGTTTTCGTTGTGTTGTGTTTTCGTTGTGTTTCCGTTGTGTTTTTGTTGTGTTTCCGTTGTGTTTTCGTTGTGTTGTGTTTCGTTGTGTTGTGTTTTCGTTGTGTTGTGTTTCCGTTGTGTTGTTGTGTTTCCGTTGTGTTGTGCTGTGTTTCCGTTGTGTTGTGTTTCCGTTGTGTTGTGCTGTGTTTCCGTTGTGTTGTTGTGTTTCCGTTGTGTTGTGTTTCCG
>CM049386.1:889177-901677 GCA_026937815.1 Etheostoma perlongum
GTTTTGTCCTTTTTTTATTGATATGTAACTTTTTTTGCATTTTTTAAATTTTTGTGCATTTCATCAACCTTTTGCCACTTTTTTAGACATTTAGGCCATTTTGATGCTTTTTGAGTTTTTTTTGTGTTTTTTGTCATTTTAATCGTCTTTTGGGTGTGTTTTCGTGGTTGATTTGTACGTTTTGGGCGTCGTTTATTCTCTCTCTCGCTCTGAAAAGTAGTGGAGTAGAAGATGAAAGTGGCAGAAAAAGAAAAGATGCAGTGGATGGTGGGGCCGGGGTGGGGGGGAGTGTTACCCGGGCGGTGGAAGTGCTGCTGGCTGGCGCTTAGCCGGCCGCGTCCCGGCTGCAGCCCCGGAGCCTCCAGGAGAACCAGTCTCAGTCTCTGCTCCACACACCTTCACCTGGAACACACACACACACACACACACACATTTGTACTTGGCAAAGAGTGCTGTGTGGAATCAATCATGTTATTTTGGGGAATTAAAAAGAACATTGATATAGGACAACATGAGGACAACATGAGGACAACATGAGGACAACATGAAGACAACATGGGGACAACATGGGGACAACATGGGGACAACATGAGGACAACATGAAGACAACATGAAGACAACATGAGGGTTAAATATGACCGTTACTTATTAACAAACAGCGATTTGTCAAAGCCCCTGAAGACGGGCTAAATGGCTGCAGGTTGCAGGTTAACGGTTGCAGGTTGCAGGCTGCAGGCTGCAGGTTGCAGGCTGCAGGTTGCAGGCTGCAGGTTGCAGGTTGCAGGCTGCAGGTTAACGGCTGCAGGTTGCAGGTTGCAGGCTGCAGGCTACAGGTTGCAGGCTGCAGGTTGCAGGTTGCAGGTTAACGGCTGCAGGTTGCAGGCTGCAGGTTGCAGGCTGCAGGTTAACGGCTGCAGGTTGCAGGTTGCAGGCTGCAGGCTGCAGGGTGCAGGTTGCAGGTTGCAGGTTAACGGCTGCAGGCTGCAGGGTGCAGGCTGCAGGGTGCAGGTTGCAGGTTGCAGGTTACAGGTTGCAGGTTACAGGTTACAGGTTGCAGGTTGCAGACCCCTGAGTTCCACAGACATGCGTTTATATCAGTCCAAAGCTGAAGCAGCTGAAGCAGATCTTACCTCAGGAGACCTGGTGGAGGACTTAGGCGGAGGAGACAGAGACCGCTGCAGAAACACAACAACGACACATTAACACAAGGCTCTGACACGCCAACCCCAGAGACCCCCCCCCATTCAGTTGGTCAGGAAAGGCCTCTGAACACACCAAAGCGACGCCGACTTCAGCGTACGTTCTGCACGTGCGCTGAAGTCGACATGAAGACAACATGAAGACAACATGAAAACAACATGAGGACAACATGAAGGCAACATGAAGACAACATGAGGACAACATGAAGGCAACATGAAGACAACATGAGGACAACATGAAGGCAACATGAAGACAACATGAAGAAAACATGAAGGCAACATGAAGACAACATGAAGACAACATGAGGACAACATGAAGACAACATGAAGACAACATGAGGACAACATGAGGACAACATGAGGACAACATGAAGACAACATGAGGACAACATGAGGACAACATGAGGACAACATGAGGACAACATGAGGACAAC
This sequence comes from Etheostoma perlongum, assembly GCA_026937815.1. Lineage (NCBI taxonomy): Eukaryota > Metazoa > Chordata > Actinopteri > Perciformes > Percidae > Etheostoma > Etheostoma perlongum. The sequence continues at coordinate 890,811 of CM049386.1, forward strand.
ATGAAGACAACATGAGGACAACATGAGGACAATACTATATGAGGCGTTTTCTTTTGTTGGTGCAGATGTTCGTCCAGAACTAGTTCCTTCCTGAGACTATTTAGCAGAGCCGTACCCAAGACCGTTGGGATTGGTGGAAAGAAAACAACCCAGAGCGTTTGTTTTTTCCCATAATGCATCTGTGGTGTAGCCAGACCTGACTTTGCAGCGCTGTTGACCTACAGCTGGCAATGCGAGAATATATATTGTTGGGTTTCTGTAAATAAAATCCCAGAGTCCGGTCTAGACCTGCTCTTTATGGAAAGACCTGGGAGATAAATAACATCCCAGAGTCCGGTCTAGACCTGCTCTTTATGGAAAGACCCGGGAGATAAATAACATCCCAGAGTCCGGTTTAGACCTGCTCTTTATGGTAAGACCTGGGAGATAAATAACATCCCAGAGTCCGGTCTAGACCTGCTCTTCATGGAAAGACCTGGGAGATAAATAACGTCCCAGAGTCCGGTCTAGACCTGCTCTTTATTAAAGACCTGGGAGATAAATGACATCCCAGAGTCCGGTCTAGACCTGCTCTTTATGGAAAGACCTGGGAGATAAATAACATCCCAGAGTCCGGTCTAGACCTGCTCTTTATGGAAAGACCTGGGAGATGTCTATTGTTGTGATTTGGCACTATATAAATAAAACTGAATTGAAGATATGATAAGATGAAATAAGAAAACCTTTATTTGTCCCACAGTGGGGAAATTGCGGTTTGAAACAGCAAAGATAAGAGCAGAGATAGATAAAGATATAGCAAACTGTAATTATACAATAAATTACACATGAATTAGTAAATTGCACTATGAAAATTGCCCAAATGAATGTATGGCACATGTGATATATTATGTGACGTGAGTGTTGGTGTACTTCTCTGGGTGGAGCGTCGAGGGGGGAGAAGGTGAGGTGTGGTTGGTACGACATCAGGTCGGGTCTCTCCACCTGCAGGATGGCTTTGTCTCGGGGCAGCGCCGCCAGGTCTCTGTAGCCCACCAGGTCTCACACAGCCCACCACCTGGTCGCTCACCCGGGCCTGGACGCACCACACACACACACACACACACACACACACACACACACACACACACACACACACACACACACACACACACACACACACACACACACACACACACACACACACACACACACACACACACACACACACACACACACACACACACACACACACACACACACACACACACAGCCGACGGGTTATAGGGAGTTAGAGAGGGTTCGTGTGTAGAGACAAAGTGTCTTTGGGTGGGCATAGGCAGGGCCCAAAATTAGTACCATTTAAGTAATTAATTTAAGTTATTTCATTTTATTTAATAAATTAGATTTTTATTTATTTTATTTAAATAATTATTTTATTTTATTAATTAATTTTACAGGGACAGTGTACATTAACATTGCTGTAAATGCACCACAATTAGCCAAAAGGCGATTTTTCATCCGTTGTCCCTTGACACATCTTAAAATTCTCTCCCTAAAAAACAACAACAACAACAAGATTACAGTGAAGAATACAAATATAAAAAGCAATAAAACAGATATAACTCTTCAAATCCCATTGATAAATACAGTGTACAAGTTTACTATAATACAGACATTAGGTTATAAAATAAATTAAATTATACTACACACGGACACAGCAGAGACACAAGTGGCAGCATCTATTGAGTGGCTGGTCATTTGGCTGGGGGGCAATAAAGTTAATTTTGGACCCTGGGTATAGAGCTCAATAGTGAGTGTCACTGCCCAATGGGAGGAGAGCGCAGATTTGAGTCGCTCATGTGTCACTTTGTGACGAGTAGTTAGCATGTAAGATGCTAACGAGAGACTTCTGTAACGTCAACACAGTAAAAATGGACATAATTAACGAAGTTGGCTCACTGCTAGCTTAGCTACAAGTTAGCATCAAACACAAATATGGCTGTCAGTTGAATGGTGTAGAGTGTGTTGTTACCGTGATGCCGGCGGCGGGGGACCCTGGGGTGCTCGGGCCCCTGGAAGAAGACAGGTTGACCGGGGTTAACCGTCCCTCCACCTGCAACACCGTCAGAAACATTTAGGACCTGAAATCATTACACTTTATTTTACAACTTGGGTCTTATGTAGAGATGTTACCAAGTTGTCCTTCCCGATACCTGAACATTCATTCATGATCAATGACGGGAAGTATTCAATGATTCAATGATTTCCTTCATTGTGTTACAGTTGCACAAATTGTATACATATAAAGTAGAAATATACACACACACACACACACACACACACACACACAAAACATGCACGTAAGAACAGATTTGTGTGGCAGGGCACCTTTAAGAGTCTCTAAGAGGTGGATTGATTACCTTCTGCATGACTGGAGAGAAACCGTCTTCTTGTTAGGTTTTAACCAGCTGGAACAGAGAGAGAGAGAGAGAGAGAGAGAGAGAGAGAGAGAGAGAGAGAGAGAGAGAGAGAGAGAGAGAGAGAGAGAGAGAGAGAGAGAGAGAGAGAGAGAGAGAGAGAGAGAGAGAGAGAGATTCAATCAGCAAATGCATTAGCCATTATACAGCATCTTACCACAGGCTGACGTTTTATGAATGAGTTTGGGAATGACTCATTGAAAAAGCAAAGTAATGACATTTCATTTCTGCTGCACAATGTGTTTTCAGCAGACATTTTAAAAGACGAAACCGCCCTGTCACTCCCCGATGTGAGGAGAGGGCAGATTTGAGTTACTAGTTACAACTAGCCTCCGAGATGCTAACGAGAGACTTCTGTAACGTCTGAAATAGCCTCCGAGATGCTAACGAGAGACTTCTGTAATATCAACCCAGTAAAAATGGGGGGTCAAATTCTCTGGGCGGGCAAAGCAGAGAAAGGGGAGGTAACCTTGCCCCTTATGACCTCATAAGGAGAAGATTCCAGATCTCTATCTGAGCTTTCATTTTCTCAAAGGCAGAGCATGATACCCTGGGTTCGGTTTACACCTATCACCATTTCTAGCCACTGGGGGGCCATAGGCAGGCTATTTATATTAATGTTAAAAAAAACTCATAAAGGAACATTTTCATGCCATGGGCCCTTTAAAAAGTCAGAAAGATGCATGTTGGATTAGTCCAGTAATACCTCAGCAGCTTCCCAGGTGATTCCTACTGGGATGAGTCGAGTATTTTTGAGAGAAGCTAACAGATCGCCTTTCCTGCTTTTTTTTTGAGTTGCTTTCAGAACAAACACACAGATCCTGTTTCACACACACGGAGACGCCGCGTCCCTCGGCGTGAGGACGGACTGCCGGGGACAGGGAGCCTGACTTTAAAACAACACAGGGACTCAGGTTCAGGTTATCAGAGCGTCCTCGCGGGGTGGACAGAGGACACAGGAGACAAACTGGTAGCTTTGTCCAGAGAGAGTGGAGATTTCACTCTACGATAACCGTCGTCTACATACAGTTGGAGTATCTGGATTTGTTGTTTGTGGGCAGGAAAGCCATATTTCTATATGTCAGTAGAGAGAGACTAACCAATCAGGTCTGTCAGTAGAGAGAGACTAACCAATCAGGTCTGTCAGTAGAGAGAGACTAACCAATCAGGTCTGTCAGTAGAGAGAGAAACTAACCAATCAGGTCTGTCTGTAGAGAGAGACTAACCAATCAGGTCTGTCAGTAGAGAGAGAGACTAACCAATCAGGTCTGTCAGTAGAGAGAAACTAACCAATCAGGTCTGTCAGTAGAGAGACTAACCAATCAGGTCTGTCAGTAGAGAGACTAACCAATCAGGTCTGTCAGTAGAGAGAGACTAACCAATCAGGTCTGTCAGTAGAGAGAGACTAACCAATCAGGTCTGTCAGTAGAGAGAAACTAACCAATCAGGTCTGTCAGTAGAGAGAAAAGATTTCTTTAGTTAAGTCATTTTTTATGCTTATTCATGCTTAATTACTCATTTCCAGAAACTTATGAGCATTTGTAGTGAACACAAGATTTAAAGTGGTGCTTTTGCAGGATTAATTATGTAGAAACTCAGTTTTCCAGATGTTAATTAACTATATTTATATTGAGCCTTTGTAGTCTCAAAGCCACATTTGTCCATTAAATCAACAATCGATGAGTCGACAACATTGTGGACGGGTTAGTCCACTCAGGATGTCTTCAGTCGAGGACTCAGACAGAAAATCATCCATCTACAATAAAAGAATAAGTTACAGATGCATCGCTGCATTTCACGTGACGCGTTTGATATCCTACTTCGGATCATAAAGTCCAAAATATAACATTAAATACATTATGGGTATACCGGTACTTGTTTTTCTGGTATAAAATGTATTTTCTATGAATCTGTTACCGAATATAAACCACATTCATTATACAAGAGAGTCCCTGTTATAATCAACATTAGGTTGAAATCTTTGGTGGGGGAAGTCAATGTAATGTCTTGAAGCAGAGATCTGTAACAGGGGGTCTGGGACCCATGGGGGGTCCTCAGGGTCCCACAAGGGGGGGTTGCACCAAATCATTAATATTTCAAAAAGTAAAATGTCTTAAAATGAATCCAACATATTGTTAGGAAAACATTAAACAAAAGATTATAAGACGCCTGCTTTGGGACACTTCTTTTACCTTATTATTATTAATGCAATATATTTTTACTTAAAATCATTTTCATTTATATTTTTTATTTATTGTGCTCTCCATGTTTTTATTTTTAGCACTTACATGTTTTATCATATAGAACTTTGGGATTTGCGTAAATATAAAGTGCATTACAAATGTATTATTATTATTATTATTACATATTTGTGGCATTGTAGTCCATGGTAACAGGAAATACTCCCTAACCTGTGTTAATGTTACCTAGCATGTTAGTTAGCAGTAATTAGCCTGTACCTATGTTAATGTTAACCAGCATGTTAGTTAGCAGTAATTAGCCTGTGCCTATGTTAATGTTACCTAGCATGTTAGTTAGCAGTAATTAGCTTGTGCCTATGTTAATGTTACCTAGCATGTTAGCTAGCAGTAATTAGCCTGTGCCTATGTTAATGTTAACTAGCATGTTAGTTAGCAGTAATTAGCTTGTGCCTATGTTAATGTTACCTAGCATGTTAGCTAGCAGTAATTAGCCTGTGCCTATGTTAATGTTACCTAGCATGTTAGTTAGCAGTAATTAGCCTGTGCCTATGTTAATGTTAACTAGCATGTTAGTTAGCAGTAATTAGCCTGTGCCTATGTTAATGTTAACTAGCATGTTAGTTAGCAGTAATTAGCCTGTCCCTATGCTATCTCCTAACATATACCTACCTCTCCGTCTGTGCTGATTGGGAATGATTGAGATTTCTCTTGCACAGCTACCAGAAGACTTACAGCTTTCAGATGATTGAGATTTCTTTTGCAGAGCTACCAGAAGACTTACAGCTTTCCGATGATTGAGATTTCTCTTGCACAGCTACCAGAAGACTTACAGCTTTCAGACAGGTTGCTCTCGTCACATCTACGTCTTCCAGCTCAGTTGGAGGTTGCGCAGTAACGCTCAGCATCACCGGGACAGAGCTTCTAGTAGACTTCACTGGTCTGCGTCCAGAGCAACGGGACCTGTTGGGTCCACTTCTTTAACAGTCTACGCTTCTAATAGACTTCACTGGTCTCCGTGGAAACAACGGGACCTGCTGGTCCATTCCTTTAACTGTCTATGCAACCAACATGAGAGCCTCTCTGCTAACGTCTCGGCTGCAGGAGGAGGATATCCTGTGAAACCCCTCCTGTTGAGTCTTCTCTTTCATCTGCCTCTCTCTTCTTCCGCCTCCATCTCCATCCCTCCCTCCCCTCCCCTCCCTCCCTTCCCTTCCCCTCCCTTCCCCTCCCTCCCTCTCCTCGCTGGCTGTTTATCTGCGCACCCAGCCAGGCCAACGCCCAGCCAGTCCTTTAACGGTTATTGCTGTGGTTACAGTCACACCCCTCCCTCCCGAGAATCACCCAAACACAGCCAGGGAGCTTCAGCTTTCCTCCCTCTTTCAGCTATAATCTAATGTCCTCAGATCATAAACACCAGATCAGTGAGAGTGGCTGTTTCTCTACTGTTACAGTTTCACTTTCTTGTTATTTTTTTAAAAGTTGTATTATTTTGTCAAGGGATGCCAGCTGCGTCTCTCTCCTGATATTTAAAGGGCCCATATTCTGCTCATGTTCTGGTCCATTGTTGTATTTTGATGTTGTAGAACAGGTTTCCATGGTTTCATTTCCTAAAAACACCATATTTTGGTTGTCCTGCACATTGCTGCAGATCCTGTTTTCACCCTGTGTGTTTAGGTCTCTGTTTTATCTCCAGAGTGAGACATCTCACTAGTTTTATCTCCAGAGTGAGACATCTCTAGTTTTATCTCCAGAGTGAGACATCTCACTAGTTTCATCTCCAGAGTGAGACATCTCACTAGTTTTATCTCCAGAGTGAGACATCTCACTAGTTTTATCTCCAGAGTGAGACATCTCACTAGTTTTATCTCCAGAGTGAGACATCTCACTAGTTTTATCTCCAGAGTCAGACATCTCACTAGTTTTATCCAGAGTGAGACATCTCTTGTTTTATCTCCAAGTGAGACATTAGTTTTATCTCCAGATTAGACATCTCACTAGGGTTAACTCTCTTAGTTTTATCTCCAGAGTGAGTCTAGTTTTATCTCAGAGTCAGACATCTCACTAGTTTCATCTAGGGTTAAGACATCTCTTAGTTTTATCTCCAGGGTTAGGATTAGGATTAACTAGGGTTAGACATTAAAGTTTAACCAGGGTTGAGACATTAGTTTTATCTCCAGGGTTGAGACATAACTAGGTTTAGTGAGACATCTTAGTTTTATCTCAGGTTAGACATCTCTTAGTTTTATCTAGGGTTAGACATTTCCCTTCTAACCAGGGTTAGGGTTAGGTTAACCAGGATTAGGGCTAGGGTTAACTAGGGTTAGGATTCGGGTTATCTAGGGTTAAGATTAGGATTAACTAGGGTTAGGATTAGGATTAACTAGGGTTAGGATTAAAGTTAACCAGGGTTAGGATTAAGTGTTAACCAGGGTTAGGATTAGGGTTAACCAGGGTTAGGGTTAACTAGGGTTAGGATTAGGGTTAACCAGGGTTAGGGTTAACTAGGGTTAGGATTAGGGTTAATCAGGGTTAGGATTAGGGTTAACTAGGGTTAGGATTAGGGTTAACCAGGGTTAGGACTTTTATAGTGTGGTGTTAGTACTTTAGCTGAAGTAAAGGATGTAAATACTTCCTCCACGGCTTTATTAGTGGATTAGCTGCCTGTCTCTGAGTCTCTGGGGGGGGGCGGATCCATCATCCATCATGTGACCGGCAGCAGTCTGAGTGCCTTCTGTGTCCGATAGTCTTCTTATCACCAGAGCTTTTAACTGCCAGAGACTCTCAGAGTGTGTGTGTGTGTGTGTGTGTGTGTGTGTGTGTGTGTGTGTGTGTGTGTGTGTGTGTGTGTGTGTGTGTGTGTGTGTGTGTGTGTGTGTGTGTGTGTGTGTGTGTGTGTGTGTGCATGTGCGTGCGGACTAATCTGCCACACACACATCAATTAACCATATATCCTCAGGCAGGATACAAGATTTTAGCAATACTTTTTATTTTTCCCTTATTATATGCACATTTTAAGATAACAGCAGCTGAAAAACAGTTTGTTTTATATATCCTAGATTGGTCCCAGAGGAACAAGTCTTATCTTGGCATTTAAAAAGTAACTACCATTGGTTTTCAACCTCTGTGCCCATGTTTTTATGTCTGAGTGACTGATAGGAACAACAATCTTTGACACTGGTCCAGTATTAAGCCTGGATGCCAGGCCAGGCTGTAATGTGACCCTTCTGGACAAATATGCCTCGTCAGTCAGCGTCCACTAAAAGTTGTGTTGTTGCTGCTGACAGGCTCAGATTATTGTTCTAAGTGTCTGACAACATTATGGGATGGATCCCTACAGAGATAGACCTTTAAAACCTCTTTAAGACCTTTCTGTTTAACCAGAAACAGCTCTGAGGTCACTAGGGCTGAAGCCACCAGACTCCATTTAAAAAAGCTATACTTTTAGCTTGTTTAGAGCCAACATATTTAGACCTTTGTGGTCCCTAATACTGTATCTGAAGTCTCTTTATATAGACCTTAGTGGTCCCCTAATGCTGTATCTGAAGTCTCTTTATATAGACCTTAGTGGTCCCTAATACTGTATCTGAAGTCTCTTTATATAGACCTTAGTGGTCCCTAATACTGTATCTGAAGTCTCTTTTATATAGACCTTAGTGGTCCCCTAATACTGTATCTGAAGTCTCTTTATATAGACCTTACCTTAGTGGTCCCTAATACTGTATCTGAAGTCTCTTTTATAGACCTTAGTGGTCCCTAATACTGTATCTGAAGTCTCTTTTATATAGACCTTAGTGGTCCCCTAATGCTGTATCTGAAGTCTCTTTATATAGACCTTAGTGGTCCCCTAATACCCCTTTTAATACTGTATCTAATAATCTGAAGTCTCTTTTATATAGACCTTAGTGGTCCCCTAATACTGTATCTGAAGTCTCTTTTATATAGACCTTAGTGGTCCCCTAATACTGTATCTGAAGTCTCTTTATATAGCCCTTGTGGTCCCTAATACTGTATCTGAAGTCTCTTTATATAGACCTTAGTGGTCCCTAATACTGTATCTGAAGTCTCTTTTATATAGACCTTAGTGGTCCCTAAGACTGTATCTGAAGTCTCTTTTATATAGACCTTAGTGGTCCCTAATACTGTATCTGAAGTCTCTTTATATAGACCTTAGTGGTCCCCTAATACTGTATCTAAAGTCTCTTTATATAGACCTTAGTGGTCCCTAATACTGTATCTGAAGTCTCTTTTTATATAGACCTTAGTGGTCCCCTAATACTGTATCTGAAGTCTCTTTTATATAGACCTTAGTGGTCCCTAATACTGTATCTGAAGTCTCTTTTTATATAGACCTTAGTGGTCCCTAATACTGTATCTGAAGTCTCTTTTATATAGACCTTAGTGGTCCCCTAATACTGTATCTGAAGTCTCTTTTATATAGACCTTAGTGGTCCCCTAATACTGTATCTGAAGTCTCTTTTTATATAGACCTTAGTGGTCCCTAATACTGTATCTGAAGTCTCTTTTATATAGACCTTAGTGGTCCCTAATACTGTATCTGAAGTCTCTTTTATATAGACCTTAGTGGTCCCCCTGAAGTCTCTTTTAATACTGTATCTGAAGTCTCTTTATATAGACCTTAGTGGTCCCCTAATACTGTATCTGAAGTCTCTTTATATAGACCTTAGTGGTCTCCCCTAATACTGTATCTGAAGTCTCTTTTATATAGACCTTAGTGGTCCCTAATACTGTATCTGAAGTCTCTTTTATATAGACCTTAGTGGTCCCTAATACTGTATCTGAAGTCTCTTTATATAGACCTTAGTGGTCCCCTTAGTGGTCCCCTAATACTGTATCTGAAGTCTCTTTATATAGACCTTAGTGGTCCCTAATACTGTATCTGAAGTCTCTTTATATAGACCTTAGTGGTCCCTAATACTGTATCTGAAGTCTCTTTTATATAGACCTTAGTGGTCCCTAATACTGTATCTGAAGTCTCTTTTATATAGACCTTAGTGGTCCCTAATACTGTATCTGAAGTCTCTTTATATAGACCTTAGTTTAATCATTTTTAAGTTAAGATCGCTTCTTTCGATGATTTTAAATCATAATTCACATCTTTTGGAGGAATTTGGCGATAGAGTTCTGGGTGCCCGGGTAGCTCAGCTGGTAGAGCACGCGCCCATATATAGAGGTTACTTCTTGACGCAACGGGCCGTGGGTTCGACTCCGACTTGTGGCCCTTTGCTGCATGCCCCCCCTCCACACACACACACACCCCCACCCTTCCCCCTTCATGTCTAAGATGTCCTATCAAAATAAAAGCTGAAAATGCCCCAAATCAGTTGCTCAACAGACTGGAAAAATTACATTTCACTGTTTCCAGCTTCTCAATTGTGAATATTTTCTGTTTTTCTTTGTGTGTTTTGACAATAAAATAAATATTTCTGAGTTTTTTCACCAAAACATGACATGCAACCATGTCAGCCTGTGGTCTGAGAGTGCCAACATGCATAATAATAACCTTAAAATAATAAAACATAACACACATATAGTCTGGTCTCGCCCTCTGAAATGACTCAGATTTGTCTGCTGGTGTAATTTTAACACTGTAAGTTGAATATATTTGAGTTTTGGGGGTTTTAGTCGGACAAAATATACAATTTAAAGACATTAACTTGGATTTGAAGACTGTTTTCTGACAGTAAACTGAATATAATCTGAATTTAATTGGATTTTGAACCTTAAAATAAGAAATAGTTGTTAGTTTTACCTTCTTAAATGACTCAGATTTGCCTGCTGGTGTAATTTTAACGCTTTAAGTTAACAAAATTGGATTTGAAGACGTAAGAAGTAAATTAAGTTAAATATCAAATAATTGCTAGTAATACCTTCCTAAATGTCTCAGAATTTGTCTGCTGACAAAAATCTGAATATATTCAGGGTGTTGGGACATTTAGTCGGACATAATATACAATTTAAAGACCTTATCTTGTGATTTGAAGAATGTTTCATGGCAGTAAATTAAATAAAATGTCAAATAATTGCTAGTAATACCTTCCTAAATGTCTGAATATCCCAAAAATCTGAATATATTGGAAAATACTCAATTTATAGAGCTTATCTTGCGATTTGAAGACGTATATTGAGAGTTTTAGCTTGAATTATATGTACAGTGGAGCCAATTAGGAGCCTCATATATTCTTATATCTG
>CM049386.1:906677-966677 GCA_026937815.1 Etheostoma perlongum
TGTTAGGTGTCCTCCTGTGTCCCTGTGTGATACAGGACAGTATATATAGTATAAAGTGGACCAGCTGTTAGGTGTCCTCCTGTGTCCCTGTGTGATACAGGACGGTGTATATATATATTACGTAGCGATGTCTCCAAAACAAGTAGTGTTGTGCAGTGATGTCGATGGTTAATGGTTAAGACTGTAGACGTGCATGGAGATTTTTTACTTTTTAAAGAGATTTTTTATTTTTAAAAACATTTAATTTAAGAACATGGTTGCATATATATATGTACAGGACTGCATAGACCACAAAACAAGACTGTCGTAACTTTTAAATCAATTATTTAAGCCGAAAATACTTCCATTTATGGGTCTCTCTGGTCGATGTTGCTGTACAATAGCCCTTGTTTACAAGTACGCTCGCGTCCCCACTTGGTTTTGAAGGCTATACAGCCCTCGGTCTTAGCCCTACCCCTCGGTCGAAATAGGTATTGGGACACCACTAGGTCCCCCGTGAACGTGCAAAACCAAGGGGAAGGGGTAAGATATAGAAATGAGATTCAGCCTAAATCTGTCGCTGTCAACACACCCAGTCTCTCTCTCAAAGCTCCTTTTCCAGGAATAAAGCTAAACTTGATGACCATCTCAGCTTCAACTTTGAGCCTCTTGCTCAGATATGCAGCCCAGAGGATTGTGGGTCAGAAATCACGCTGGCTTGCATACTGCAGAATGAGACCGGGTCCATAGGACGGTTTTTGGTGTACTGTAAGTCACACTACTATGTATTGAGGTAAACATTGTTTTTCCTGTCATATTAATGGTAGTATGAGTATGTAACACACCCAGTATCTCTCTCAAAGCACTCCTCGTCCAGGAATGAAGCTAAACTTGATAACTCCTCCCAGTCACATGATGTTTAAAGATCAGAGCTCAGACTAGTCTCACTCAGACAGTCGTTGTCACTGAGCGAGAGGTGAGATGGCGAAGAGAGGAGTTCAGCTGGACCAGGAAACCTTCTCTTGTTCCCTCTGTCTGGATCTACTGAAGGATCCGGTGACTACTCCCTGTGGACACAGCTACTGCATGAACTGTATTAAAAGCCACTGGGATGGAGAGGATGGTAAGCACAGCTACAGCTGTCCTCAGTGCAGGAAGACGTTCACATTTAGGCCTGTCCTGCTGAAAAACTCCATGTTAGCAGATTTAGTGGAGGAGCTGAAGAAGACTGGACTCCAAGCTGCTCTTGCTGATCACTGCTATGCTGGACCTAAAGATGTGGCCTGTGATGTCTGCACCGGGAGGAAACTCAAAGCCATCAAGTCCTGTCTTGTCTGTCTGGCTTCTTACTGTAAGGAACACCTTCAACATCATTATGAATCACCTCCATTAAAGAAACACAAGCTGGTGGAGCCGTCCAAGAAGCTCCAGGAGAACTTCTGCTCTCGTCATGATGAGGTGATGAAGATGTTCTGCCGTACTGATCAGCAGCTTATCTGTTATCTCTGCTCTGTGAAAGAACATAAAGGCCACGACACAGTCTCAGCTGCAGCAGAGAGAGCTGAGAGGCAGAGAGAGCTCGAGGGGAGTCGACTCAACATCCAGCAGAGAATCCAGGACAGAGAGAAAGATGTGAAGCTGCTTCAACAGCAGGCGGAGGCCATCAATCTCTCTGCTGATGAAGCAGTGGAGGACAGCGAGAAGATCTTCACTGAGCTGATCCGTCTCCTGGAGAAAAGAAGCTCTGATGTGAAGCAGCAGGTCAGATCCCAGCAGGAAAGGGAAGTGAGTCGAGTCCGAGAGCTTCAGGAGAAGCTGGAGCAGGAGATCACTGAGCTGAAGAGGAAAGACGCTGAGCTGAAGAAGCTCTCACACACAGAGGATCACAACCAGTTTCTACACAACTACCCCTCACTGGCACCACTCAGCCAATCAGCATCCAGCATCCAGATCCGTCCTCTGAGCGGCTTTGAGGACGTGAAAGCGGCCGTGTCAGAGCTCAGAGATAAACTACAGGACGTCCTGAGAGAGAAGAGGACAACCGTCTCACTGACAGGGACTGAAGTGGACGTTTTACTGCCTCAACCAGAGCCCAAGACCAGAGCTGGATTCTTACAATATTCACGTGAAATCACACTGGATCCAAACACAGCAAACACATATGTGCTATTATCTGAGGGGAACAGGAAAGCAACAGTAATGAGTCAACATCAGTCTTATTCTAGTCACCCAGACAGATTCACTGACAGATATCAGGTCCTGAGTAGAGAGAGTCTGACTGGACGTTGTTACTGGGAGGTGGAGATGAGAGAGGAGGAGTTTCTGTAGCAGTCGCATACAAGAATATCAGCAGAGATGGGAGGTTGGATGAATGTAGATTTGGACGAAATGACAAATCTTGGGCATTAGATTATATCAACAACAGTTATACATTTAGGTCCAACAATGTCCAAACTCCCGTCTCAGGTCCTGGGTCCTCCAGAGTAGGAGTGTACCTGGATCACAGTGCAGGTATTCTGTCCTTCTACAGCGTCTCTGAAACCATGACTCTCCTCCACAGAGTCCAGACCACGTTCACTCAGCCCCTCTATGCTGGACTAAGATTTTATGGTTATGGAGAGTCTGCTGAGTTGTGTAAAGTGAAGTAGACAGAAGTCATTTAAGGGTTAAATTAAACTCTTTGACTTATTTAGTCTCCATGGTTACTGCTGAGAGCTGATTGTTGTCATTCTGTTTTTCATGTTTTTCTTTTTTTTTCCATGTTTTATGTTGGTTTTTCTTATATTTTGGCTTTTATCAACATCTTTTGACATTTGTTTGCTTTTCTAAAGGTTTTTGTAAATTAGTTTGAGGTTTATTTGCTTGTATTGAGGTTTTAGAAGTCATCAGATGTTTTTGTTTGAGAAAATCATTGGGGGGGAGCCCCAGAAGCTCAGAATGAGCTCAGTTGAGATCTGTTATTTTACCTGCAGAGGGAAGTCCATATATGGTTGGAAAGGTGTGTCTGCAGGTTTACAGCTGTACTGGGAGGGGTTGACCTGCAGAGACACAAAGAGACAGAGACAGAGAGACACAGAGACAGACATTTCCAGAAGAGAAATCTGAACATTGTAAAAGGTTAACCATTCTTCTTTTATGTTGTTGACATATTAGATTCAAAGGTTTTTCCAGACAGGATTTTGGAGATCTCCTTTTATCACTGCATCAATCACAATATGGTGGCAACAGCCATAAAAACAGGTTTTTGACAGGTATTTAGATATGAAATGTTCCATAAATCAGTTATGGCGCGTAGTCAGTAAGGCTGAATCTCTTTTCTCTATCTTACCCCTTACCCCTTCTCCTGGGTTTTGCGCGTTCACGGAGACCTAGAGCTGTCCAAATACTCTTTGTGAACGAAGGGTAAGGGGTGTATGGCCCTTGGAACCATAGACAGTGAATGAAAAATGGCTGCGGCATCAACCAGAGAGACCCATAAATGGAAGTATTTTCGGCTTAAATAATTAATGTTAAAATTACGACAGTCTTGCTTTGTGGTCTATACAGTCTTGTACATACATACTTGCAACCATGTTCTTTACTGAAACTTTTTTAAAATCGCTAGCTTGCGCTAACGCTAATTGCTAACGCTAATTGCTAACGCTAATTGCTAACGCTAATTGCTAACCGCTAACGTTGATTTGCACAACAGTCCTGCATTTCTCTGCCTTGAATGGACTGTATATATTAATATTAACGGCCTATGATACATCGATAAGTGCTTTACATATACCGCCCTGTATCACACAGGGACGCCAGAGGAAACTCAACAGCTGATCCACTTTGGGGCTGAAAACGAGCAGAAGTTTCCTAAATCATGTGTTCATGTTGTTCCCATTCATTATTGCATTGGTACTGTATTATTGTAATCATTTGTAATTAATTCCTCTTCATGTACTTGTATATTGATGTTGGTTTTGATATGGGACACTGATAAATGTGAGGGGGAGGGGGGGTTACTGGCCAATAGGCTTCAGACTGGTCTGCAATATCAGAACAGCTGTAGTTAATTTGTTTGTTTGTGTTCTTCTGTCTTTTTTTAGTTTTACACATTTGAAGCCTTTTCATGTGTGTGACATGTTAGTTATGGTTCTAATAGTTGATAATGGTTCTGTAATATAATATATTATGTAATGTTTTTGCCTGTTATGTTTAATTTATTGGGCAATAAAGACAGATTTTGTTAACAAAATGTTTTTCTGAACATCAATGACATTCAAAATGGTGATAAATGAAACAGATATACAACACACCGTGTGTGTGTGTGTATACACATATGTATTGCAACTAGACCTAAGTACTACACAGATAACATCTGCCTCTGCACCACCAAAGGCAACATAAAATAACTATAAAATATATAAATGCATATGACACTGTTGTCAAAACCCACGCAACTGACATAGACAGACAGCATCTTGGAAGTTTGTGATCAATACTGTATGGTGATGTAACCGAGTGGTGTCCCATTTCATAGGGGGATGTTTTCATCCCTAGCCCTTACCACTTGGTTTCAAGGACTATGGGTTATGGGGTAAGGGGTAAGATAGAGAAATGGGATTCAGCCATTGTCCTGTTGAAAAATAAGTGATAGTCCAACTAAACGCAAACCGGATGGGATGTCACATGTCGCTGCAGGATGCTGTGGTAGCCATGCTGGTTCAGTATGCCTTCCATTTTGAATAAATCCCCAACAGGGTCACCAGCAAAGCCTCCCCCCCCACACCATCACACCACCTCCTCTATGCTTCACGGTGGGAACCAGGCATGTAGAATCCATCCGTCACCTTTTCTATGTTACACAATGACACGGCGATTGGAACCAAAGATCTCAAACCTGGACTCATCAGACCAAAGCCCAGATGTCCACTGGTCTAATGTCCATTCCTTGTGTTTCTTGGCCCAAACAAATTTCTTCTTCTTGTTTCCTCTCCTTAGCCGTGGTTTCCTAGCTGCTATTGGACCATGAAGGCCTGATCCAGTCTCCTCTTACCAGTTGTTATAGAGATGTGTCTGCTGCTAGAACTCTGTGTGGTATTCATCTGCTCTCTCATCTGAGCTGCTGTAACTTGTGATTTCTGAGGCTGGGGACTCAGAGGAACTTATCCTCAGCAGCAGAGGGGATTCTTGGTCTTCCTGTCCTGGGGGGTGGGGGGGGACTCTTGGTCTTCCTGTCCTGTCAATGCCAATGGTCATTGGCAAACTTAAGACGGCCTTGACATGTGCTGGTTTAAGCAGGGGAACCTTCCGTGCCATGCATGATTTCAAACCATGACGTCTTAGTGTATTACCAACAGTAACCTTGGAAACGGTGGTCCCAGCTCTTTTCAGGTCATGGACCAGCTCCTCCCGTGTAGTTCTGGGCTGATTTCTCACCTTTCTTAGGATCATTGAGACCCCACGAGGTGAGATCTTGCATGGAGCCCCAGTCCGAGGGAGATTGACAGTCATGTTTAGCTTCTTCCATTTTCTAATGATTGCTCCAACAGTGGACCTTTTTTCACCAAGCTGCTTGGACATGTCCCCGTAGCCCTTTCCAGCCTTGTGGAGGTGGACAATTTTGTCTCTAGTGTCTTTGGACAGCTCTTTGGTCTTGGCCATGTTAGTAGTTGGATACTGATTGTATGGGGTGGACAGGTGTCTTTATGCAGCTAACGACCTCAAACAGGTGCATCTAATTTAGGATAATAAATGGAGTGGAGATGGACATTTTGAAGACAGACTAACAGGTCTTTGAGGGTCAGAATTCTAGCTGATAGACAGGTGTTCAAATACTTATTTGCAGCTGCATCATACAAATAAATAGTTAAAAAATCATACATTGTGATTTCTGGATGTTTTTTTAGATTATGTCTCTCACAGTGGACATGCACCTACGATGACAATTTCAGACCCCTCCATGATTTCTAAGTGGGAGAACTTGCAAAATAGCAGCGTGTTCAAATACTTATTTTCCTCACTGTATGTACAGGACTATGTAGAGCACAAAACAAGGCAAGGCAACTTTATTTCCATAGCACATTTCAGCAACAGGGCAATTCAAAGTGCTTTACATAAAATCAGTTAAACAGATAAAACACATGTACAAACAGTTAAAAATCATCACGTAGAGCACAAAACAAGACTGTCGTAATTTTTAAATCCATTATTTAAGCCAAAAATACTTAAATTTATGGGTGTCTCTGGTTGATCTGGACACCGTTGTGGCCGGTTGCGCAGTTCATTCTGGGTACCCCTCGGTTTCAAGTAAGCTTGGGACTCTGCTTGGTTTTAAGTGCTATCTATTATTATTATTATTATTATCTATTCCTACACCTCGATCAAAAGGAGAATTGGGATAGTCTCACGTGAACACGCAAAACTAAGGGGAAGGGGTAAGAAATTAGATTCAGCCTTATAATAATAAAGCTGAACATAAACCCCCGATGAGACAATCATACTGTAGTCAGACTATGTATTAGGACATATTAAATCTTTCTCTGTCAACACGGCCAGTCTCTCTCTCAAAGCTAAAAAAAAGATGAACCCCCCCTCCAGCTGCTCTTAAAGAGTACATACTCTTGCCTGCCGTAAAGTCGGGACATCAAACTCTGTGATAATATCTGAGCTTCAACTTTGAGCCTCTTGCTCAGATATGCAGCCCAGAGGATTGTGGGTCAGAAATCACACTGGCTTGCATACTGCAGAATGTGACCGAGGACGGTTTTTGGTGTTCTGTAAGTCAGACTACTATGTATTGTTTGTATTGTCATAATAATGGTAGTATGAGTATGTAACACACCCAGTATCTCTCTCAAAGCACTCCTCGTCCAGGAATGAAGCTAAACTTGATAACTCCTCCCACACACATGCTGTTTTAAGATCAGAGCTCAGACTAGTCTCACTCAGACAGTCGTCACTGAGCGAGAGGTGAGATGGCGAAGAGAGGAGTTCAGCTGGACCGGGAAACCTTCTCTTGTTCCCTCTGTCTGGATCTACTGAAGGATCCGGTGACTACTCCCTGTGGACACAGCTACTGCATGAACTGTATTAAAAGCCACTGGGATGGAGAGGATGGTAAGTACAGCTACAGCTGTCCTCAGTGCAGGAAGACGTTCACACCGAGGCCTGTCCTGCTGAAAAACACCATGTTAGCAGATTTAGTGGAGGAGCTGAAGAAGACTGGACTCCAAGCTGCTCCTGCTGATCACTGCTATGCTGGAGCTAAAGATGTGGCCTGTGATGTCTGCACCGGGAGGAAACTCAAATCACACAAGTCGTGTCTTGTCTGTCTGGCTTCTTACTGTGAGAAACACCTTCAACATCATTATGAATCACCTCCATTAAAGAAACACAAGCTGGTGGAGCCGTCCAAGAAGCTCCAGGAGAACGTCTGCTCTCGTCATGATGAGGTGATGATGATGTTCTGCCGTACTGATCAGCAGCTTATCTGTTATCTCTGCTCTGTGGATGAACATAAAGGCCACGACACAGTCTCAGCTGCAGCAGAGAGAGCTGAGAGGCAGAGAGAGCTCGAGGGGAGTCGACTCAACATCCAGCAGAGAATCCAGGACAGAGAGAAAGATGTGAAGCTGCTTCAACAGCAGGCGGAGGCCATCAATCTCTCTGCTGATGAAGCAGTGGAGGACAGCGAGAAGATCTTCACTGAGCTGATCCGTCTCCTGGAGAAAAGAAGCTCTGATGTGAAGCAGCAGGTCAGATCCCAGCAGGAAAGGGAAGTGAGTCGAGTCCGAGAGCTTCAGGAGAAGCTGGAGCAGGAGATCACTGAGCTGAAGAGGAAAGACGCTGAGCTGAAGAAGCTCTCACACACAGAGGATCACAACCAGTTTCTACACAACTACCCCTCACTGGCACCACTCAGCCAATCAGCATCCAGCATCCAGATCCGTCCTCTGAGCGGCTTTGAGGACGTGACAGCGGCCGTGTCAAAGCTCAGAGATAAACTACAGGACGTCCTGAGAGAGAAGAGGACAAACGTCTCACTGACAGGGACTGAAGTGGACGTTTTACTGCCACAACCAGAGCCCAAGACCAGAGCTGGATTCTTACAATATTCACGTGAAATCACACTGGATCCAAACACAGCAAACACACTGCTGTTATTATCTGAGGGGAACAGGAAAGCAAAATTAAAGAAACAACGTCAGTCTTATTCTAGACACCCAGACAGATTCAATGACTGGTTTCAGGTCCTGAGTAGAGAGAGTCTGACTGGACGTTGTTACTGGGAGGTGGAGATGAGAGGAGAGGAGGAGTTTCTGTAGCAGTCGCATACAAGAATATCAGCAGAGAGGGGGGGTCGGGTGAATGTAGATTTGGACGAAATGACAAATCTTGGGCGTTAGATTATATCAATAACAGTTATACATTTTGGTCCAACAATGTCCAAACTCCCGTCTCAGGTCCTGGGTCCTCCAGAGTAGGAGTGTACCTGGATCACAGTGCAGGTATTCTGTCCTTCTACAGCGTCTCTGAAACCATGACTCTCCTCCACAGAGTCCAGACCACGTTCACTCAGCCCCTCTATGCCGGACTTTGGGTTAATTGGTATGGAGGCTCTGCTGAGTTGTGTAAAGTGAAGTAGACAGAAGTCATTTAAGGGTTAAATTCTGAGTTTTAACTCTTCGTCTTATTTAGTCTCCATGGTTACTGCTGAGAGCTGATTGTTCTCATTCTATCTTTCATGTGTTTCCACGTTTTTGTGTTGGTTTTTCTTATACTTTGGCTGTTATCAACATTTTTTGACATTTATTTTCTTAAAGGTTTTTGCAAATTAGTTTTGCTTGTATTGTTGTATTTAAAGTGGTACGGACAGTTTTCTCTGATGGAATAGAGCGTAAATAAGGACGAGCTCGAGCATGTGCAGACATTTCCCTAGTGGAGCTGACAGCCAATCAGAGACAGAGGAGGCCCTCACAGAGGTGACATCACGTCAAACGGGTTTCATGCTTCTTGTAACCTAGTAACCTTCCTATTTAGTAAGAAATGGTGAAGGCTGATGAGGCTTCTAGCTGAAACAGGTTACATTAAATTAGAAGATAACTGATCTGTGAGTGACGTAGTTTTTAGTTTTCTTTGATCCTGTCACTGCCGTGGACTCCATACACTGTCTAAGATTTGGAGCCTTGCTGGATAAATTTCATTATATCTTTCATAATGCAATCAATGCTGGGCTGGAAGTTTTCATTCTTTGATTTTCTTTTACTGCTGCTAGAGAATCTGCTGATTATGATCTGACCGTAGTCCTGCAGCCACAATGTTGTTATGAATGCACAAAAGATATGTTACATGTGTGATTTCTGTCTGATGTGGGCTATGTCCTGCAGGATGTCTGATGTGGGCTAGTCTATGTAGGCTAGGCTGTGTCCTGCAGGATGTCTGATGTAGTCTATGTCTTGTAGGATGTCTGATGTGGGCTAGTCTATGTCCTGCAGGATGTCTGATGTAGTCTATGTCCTGTAGGATGTCTGATGTGGGCTAGTCTATGTCCTGCAGGATGGCTGATATGGACTAGTCTATGTCCTGCAGGATGGCTGATATGGACTAGTCTATGTCCTGCAGGATGGCTGATGTGGGCTAGGCTATTTCCTGCAGGACGTCTGATGTGGGCTAGGCTATTTCCTGCAGGATGTCTGATGTGGGCTAGGCTATGTCCTGCAGGATGTCTGATGGGCTAGTCTATGTCCTGTAGGATGTTTGATGGGCTAGTCTATGTCCTGCAGGATATAAACACCTTCTCGGCTATTTGGGATCATGATTAGTTGCCACTTTGTACCATAAAGTGGTTCATCTTTTAACCGTGCTGTGCAGAGCCAATGCTGCTGGTTCTGCCAGTGAAAATATATCGTACTCTGATTAGGTTAAAATCAACAGGTTGTTGTCTATATTGTTGTGCACAACCTTTTTAGGGCTTTGTTGGTTGAGTGTGTCGTAGACAGTACTTCCATTGCCGTTGTAATGCAGTATATGTTGGAAGGAAAAATTGTTGTTGCTTCTTTTTGCTACTTCTACGTCTTTCTGAAAATGGCCCACTCACTTTTGCATTACTACTTTTCTGAAATGTCATGTTTAAATATGCAAATGCTAACTTTTAGTGAATTTAGGAGAATTTTGAACGTGCAAATACACAAAGTTTAGTAAAATAATCACCTAAGTGTGTATTTTGGTATGATGGATTTTAATAAATGTATTTTAATGAATCTCATTTTTTTGTATCTGTTATGTTTTTCTCATTTTCTCAGATTGACATTTTTAGTTTGGAATCCAAATAAAATGCTTCTAATGATGAATTATTCCAACTTGATGTCCAATAGAGTGGAGATCATAACCCGTAGTATATGAATGTGTTGAGGTGTGTGACACCTGTTCTTCCTGTGTCCAGGTAAGTCTCCTGAAGGGGACATGTCCTAGTCCTCGTGGTGTCCCCCCCCCCCCCACTGTGCAACTTTTAGTTTTTCTCCGTCCAAACTGAAAACAACTTTTCCGCAAATTTGACCAATAACAAAAAACATCCCAACTTTTATCGCAATTTTTTACAAAAGCTCCCGCACAAGTTCCGGCTCCTTCCCCCACAGAGAGGTGACGTTCCACGTCCCCAGAGTCAGCTTCGTCCGCCCGGGTCTGGTCCGTCGAGACCCTGACCTTCACTGCCACCCATGTGGCAGCGCACCTGACCCCAGCGGTTCCTCCCACAGGTGGTGGGCCCATGGGCTGGAGAGAGAGGTGCCACGTTGCTCCGTGGCAAACCCGGCCACCAGGCACTCGTTGACTCGCTTTCATGCTACCAATCCGAAAACACACTCAAATTCCACTACCACAAAACATATTTACAGTAGGACTCCTGTACAATTCCTAGGTGTAACTTTTTACATAAGACCATACTTGTCAATTGATTTCTAGACTATGGCCACAGGGCAAAAACTGATGGTGTCTTCCTCTGGGGCTTGACGCCTGTCGTCAGTCAACGTCAGCTTGCCAGGTCTTACGCCCTCACAGTTTTTACACTGGCTTAAAAAAGTCTTGGTTTTTTCCTGTGCCTCACAGAGACTAAAACTCTGTCGCCGTCCCATCAGTCTTTTTATCTAAAATGTATTCTTTGGTCTAAACCCGGCCAATTCAAATGGTCCTCTGTTTGTACACACAACTCAAACTCTTTCAACTTATTGTTTGGTAAATCAAGGTCTAATACCCGTCCGACTACTATCGACTTATCTAAGCTAAATCAAGGTCTAATTGGGATAGTCTCACATGAACGCGCAAAACTAAGGTGAAGGGGTAAGAAATGAGATTCAGCCTTATAATAACAATTAAGCTGAACCTAACCCCCCGATGAGACAGTCATACTGTAGTCAGACTATCTATTGGGACATATTAAATCTTTCTCTGTCAACCCAGCCAGTCTCTCTCTCATAGCTCCTTTTCAAGTAATGAAGCTAAACTGGATGACCCCCCCTCCTCCAGCTGTTCTTACAAAGTACATAATCTTGCCTGCAGTACAGTCTGCAGACAGTCGGGACATCAAACTCTGTGATAACATCTCAGCTTCAACTTTGAGCCTCTTGCTCAGATATGCAGCCCAGAGGATTGTGGGTCAGAAATCACACTGGCTTGCATACTGCAGAATGTGACCGAGGACGGTTTTTGGTGTTCTGTAAGTCAGACTACTATGTATTGTTTGTATTGTCATAATAATGGTAGTATGAGTATGTAACACACCCAGTATCTCTCTCAAATCACTCCTCGTCCAGGAATGAAGCTAAACTTGATAACTCCTCCCACACACATGCTGTTTTAAGATCAGAGCTCAGACTAGTCTCATTCAGACAGTCGTCACTGAGCGAGAGGTGAGATGGCGAAGAGAGGAGTTCAGCTGGACCGGGAAACCTTCTCTTGTTCCCTCTGTCTGGATCTACTGAAGGATCCGGTGACTACTCCCTGTGGACACAGCTACTGCATGAACTGTATTAAAAGCCACTGGGATGGAGAGGATGGTAAGTACAGCTACAGCTGTCCTCAGTGCAGGAAGACGTTCATACCGAGGCCTGTCCTGCTGAAAAACACCATGTTAGCAGATTTAGTGGAGGAGCTGAAGAAGACTGGACTCCAAACTGCTCCTGCTGATCCCTGCTATGCTGGAGCTGAAGATGTGGCCTGTGATGTCTGCACCGGGAGGAAACTCAAATCACATAAGTCATGTCTTGTCTGTGTGGCTTCTTACTGTGAGAAACACCTTCAACATCATTATGAATCACCTCCATTAAAGAAACACAAGCTGGTGGAGCCGTCCAAGAAGCTCCAGGAGAACGTCTGCTCTCGTCATGATGAGGTGATGAAGATGTTCTGCCGTACTGATCAGCAGCTTATCTGTTATCTCTGCTCTGTGGATGAACATAAAGGCCACGACACAGTCTCAGCTGCAGCAGAGAGAGCTGAGAGGCAGAGAGAGCTCGAGGGGAGTCGACTCAACATCCAGCAGAGAATCCAGGACAGAGAGAAAGATGTGAAGCTGCTTCAACAGCAGGCGGAGGCCATCAATCTCTCTGCTGATGAAGCAGTGGAGGACAGCGAGAAGATCTTCACTGAGCTGATCCGTCTCCTGGAGAAAAGAAGCTCTGATGTGAAGCAGCAGGTCAGATCCCAGCAGGAAAGGGAAGTGAGTCGAGTCCGAGAGCTTCAGGAGAAGCTGGAGCAGGAGATCACTGAGCTGAAGAGGAAAGACGCTGAGCTGAAGAAGCTCTCACACACAGAGGATCACAACCAGTTTCTACACAACTACCCCTCACTGGCACCACTCAGCCAATCAGCATCCAGCATCCAGATCCGTCCTCTGAGCGGCTTTGAGGACGTGACAGCGGCCGTGTCAGAGCTCAGAGATAAACTACAGGACGTCCTGAGAGAGAAGAGGACAAACGTCTCGCTGACAGGGACTGAAGTGGACGTTTTACTGCCTCAACCAGAGCCCAAGACCAGAGCTGGATTCTTACAATATTCACGTGAAATCACACTGGATCCAAACACAGCAAACACAATGCTGTTATTATCTAAGAGGAACAGGAAAGCAACGTTAAAGAAACAAGAACAGTCTTATTCTAGTCACCCAGACAGATTCACTGAGTGGTGGCAGGTCCTGAGTAGAGAGAGTCTGACTGGACGTTGTTACTGGGAGGTGGAGATGGGAGAGGAGTTTCTGTAGCAGTCACATACAAGAATATCAGGAGAGGGGAGTCGGATGAATGTAGATTTGGACGAAATAACAAATCTTGGACGTTAGAATTGTATCAACAACATTTATACATTTGATCCAACAATGTCGAAACTCCCGTCTCAGGTCCTGTGTCCTCCAGAGTAGGAGTGTACCTGGATCACAGTGCAGGTATTCTGTCCTTCTACAGCGTCTCTGAAACCATGACTCTCCTCCACAGAGTCCAGACCACGTTCACTCAGCCCCTCTATGCTGGACTAGCGTTTTATGGTTTTGGGGACTCTGCTGAGTTGCTTAAAGTGAAATAGACAGAAGTCATTTAAGGGTTAAATTCTGAGTTTGAACTCTTTGACTTTGAGCTGATTGTTGTCATTCCATTTTTTAAATGTGTTTCTTGTGTTTCCACGTTTTTTTGTTTTTTCTTATTTTATTTGGGCTTTTATTAACTTTTTTTGACACTTTCTTCGACATTTATTTTATTTTCTAAAGATTTTTTAAAATTAGTTTGAGTGTTTAGCTTGTATTGAGGTTTTAGAAGTGATGAGATGTTTTTGTTTGAGAAAAAAATTCGGGGAGCCCCAGAAGCTCAAAATGAGCTCAATTGAGATCTGTTATTTTACCTGCAGAGGGAAGTCCATATATGGTCGGACAGGTGTGTCTGCAGGTTCACAGCTGTGCTGGGAGGGGTTGACCTGCAGAGACACACAGAGACAGACAGAGACACAGAGAGACAGAGACACACAGAGACAGAGACAGACAATTCCAGAAGAGAAATCTGAACATTGTAAAAGGTTCCCCGTTCTTCTTTTATGTTGTTGACATATTAGAGTCAAAGGTTTTTCCAGACAGGATTTTGGAGATCTCCTTTTATCACTGCATCAATCACAATATGGTGGCAACAGCCATAAAAACACCTGTTGACAGGTTTTTAGATATGAAATGTTCCATAAATCAGTTTGTGAATGATATGTGACCCCCCCCCCCTCTGTAAAAACCTTCAGAATATAGATTGGAGTGAAACTGGGAAGTTTGATGCATGGAAGTGCTGCTGAAGCAGGCGCGTAGTCAGTAACTTTACTCACTGGCCCGTCCAGCCAAGTCTGATCAAAATGTTTTGTTATCAAAAATATTCAAATTAATGTAAAAAAAAAAAAAAAGGTAACAGAGGTACTGTAGTTGTGTTTTTAATGTTTTCTCTTCTGATTAAACCAGAGAATAAGGATCAAACAATTAGGACACCTTGGGACATAGGTGGTTGCTATGGTAACACCAGCCAGACACTCTGGGCTGCTTTTAGCTGGTTTTATAGACAGTGTACCATGGATGTGTTAAGCAATGTACTGTTACAAGTTACCACAACAACAATGGCTTCTCTTTAAAGTGGTACGGACAGTTTTCTCTGATGGAATAGAGCGTAAATAAGGACGAGCTCGAGCATGTGCACACATTTCCCTAGTGGAGCTGACAGCCAATCAGAGAGAGAGGAGGCCCTCACAGAGGTGACATCACGTCAAACGGGTTTCATGCTTCTTGTAACCTAGTAACCTTCCTATTTAGTAAGAAATGGTGAAGGCTGATGAGGCTTCTAGCTGAAACAGGTTACATTAAATAAGAAGATAACTGATCTGTGAGTGACGTAGTTTTTAGTTTTCTTTGATCCTGTCACTGCCGTGGACTCCATACACTGTCTAAGATTTGGAGCCTTGCTGGATACTTTTCATTATATCTTTCATAATGCAATCAATGCTGGGCTGGAAGTTTTCATTCTTTGATTTTCTTTTACTGCTGCTAGGGAATCTGCTGATTATGATCTGACCGTAGTCCTGCAGCCACAATGTTGTTATGAATGCACAAAAGATATGTTACATGTGTGATTTCTGTCTGATTTGGGCTATGTCCTGCAGGATGTCTGATTTGGGCTAGTCTATGTCTTGCAGGATGTCTGATTTGGGCTAGTCTATGTCCTGCAGGTTGTCTGATTTGGGCTAGTCTATGTCCTGCAGGATGTCTGATGTGGGCTAGTCAATGTCCTGCAGGATGTCTGATGTGGGCTAGTCTATGTCCTGTAGGATGTCTGATGTGGGCTAGTGTTGAACGGAGGTTCAGTTGAAAACCCAAGAAACACAAAGCTAAAGCTAAAAATATGTTTGTTTGAAGAATAACTCACAGCTAAAATGTATATACTGCTTAAAGTGTGCTATGTAATGCATGATAAATATTGTTTTGATGAAAGTATGAACTAAATATAAGAAACAGCTAAAACTAAACAACTTATTCATTGGGTGTGACCTTTTGACCTTTTAAGTGTGCTAAGGATCACTTCCTGTAACAGTGGAACTGGTCTGAACCGGTCCTCTGCTGTGGCCACCTGTGTGATAACGTAGTTGTGGAAATACCCTGTTTTCCAGAAGGGGGGTGAGGGGGGGTTTAGCCTTGACTTTTAGTATAAATATGAGGTGATGTGGCCTCTCTAACTTATCAGTTTTTTCTAGTCTCTGGTTTTGATCCTTATTGCTTTTAGGGCAGGAAGGGAAAAGTTTATTTCTGTATTTTGTTCTTGCTTTTGATTATTCACTAAATAATAAAACTACCTGAGCTTGTTGTGAGCTAGGAGACCAAAAGATTTGTATTCCTTGATTTTAGTCATTTAATTTCTCTCTCTCACACCTCGGCTTTCCAAAGGTAGAGGGTTCCCCCCCGTGAGGGTAGTTAGGACTCCTCTTTAATCTCTGGGGGGGCTGCAGCCCAGCAGGGACCGACGTTGACAGTCAGACCTCCTGTTATCTCCTAGTGGGGCGGGGCATTCCCATCCGCTCTGCCGGTCAGAGCCACCGAGGTCTTAGCCTCTCTCGGACCGGCGACCAACGAAGGCCAGCGGGCGTCCTTGAGAAGGAGGGGACCTCCGGTGACCCTGGGAGGAACGGTTCCTGACCCTGAGTACTAAAGAAAAATCATTGGTTATAAAGATCCCCTCGGGCAGTGCTTAAAATATACAGGGTTAGGGTTAGGGGACAAGAGCCCGTCAGTGGGGGACGTCTGCGGTAAAATTCTGAAAAGGCCTCTTGCCTTGCCTCCGGTCTTCCTGATCCGGGCGGGGGCCCTTTAAATTTAGCAAGGGTGTGTGTGTCTCTAGTTTTTTTTTTTAAGTGTTAAATTAGCGAATCACTGTGTGTGGATCGAAAATCTAGTATTTAACAATCAGGGAAGTATCAAAGTAACTCCTTTTAATATCGGCTTAACCATCCGCCCCGCTGATAGTAACGGGGGTTATTATATGGCAGAAGCGGGCATAGTAGGAGCGGGGGTTACTGAGGGGAAGGTATAAAAGGAGTTAACCCTCAACCAAACGAGAGCGATACGAAGCCTCAGTAACTGTCACACCGTTCGACACTAGTCTATGTCCTTCAGGATGTCTGATATTTGCTTGTCTATGTCCTGCAAGATGTCTGATGTAGTCTATGTCCTGCAGGATGTTTGACAACGCTAAATCAAGGTCTAATACCCGGTCGACTATTCGGACTTCTAAGCTAAATCAAGGTCTAACACCCGGCCGACTACTAGGGACTTATCTAAGCTAAATCAAGGTCTAACACCGGCCGACTACTAGGGACTTATCTAAGCTAAATCAAGGTCTAACACCCGGCCGACTACTAGGGACTTATCTAAGCTAAATCAAGGTCTAACACCCGGCCGACTACTAGGGACTTATCTAAGCTAAATCAAGGTCTAACACCCGGCCGACTACTAGGGACTTATCTAAGCTGAATCAAGGTCTAACACCGGCCGACTACTAGGGACTTATCTAAGCTAAGTCAAGGTCTAATACCCGGCCGACTACTAGGGACTTATCTAAGCTAAGTCAAGGTCTAATACCCGGTCGACTACTAGGGACTTATCTAAGCTAAATCAAGGTCTAACACCCGGCTGACTATACGGACTTCTAAGCTAAGTCAAGGTCTAACACCCGGCCGACTACTAGGGACTTATCTAAGCTAAATCAAGGTCTAACACCCGGCTGACTATACGGACTTCTAAGCTAAATCAAGGTCTAACACCCTGCTGACTATAGGGACTTCTAAGCTAAATCAAGGTCTAACACCCGGCTGACTACTAGGGACTTATCTAAGCTAAATCAAGGTTTAATATCCGGCCGACTATACGGACTTCTAAGCTAAATCAAGGTTTAATATCCGGCCGACTATTCGGACTTCTAAGCTAAATCAAGGTCTGACACCCGGCCGACTACTAGGGACTTATCTAAGCTAAATTAAGGTCTAACACCCGGTCGACTATTCAGACTTCTAAGCTAAATCAAGGTCTGACACCCGGCCGACTACTAGGGACTTATCTAAGCTAAATCAAGGTCTAACACCGGCCGACTACTAGGGACTTATCTAAGCTAAGTCAAGGTCTAATACCCGGCCGACTACTAGGGACTTATCTAAGCTAAGTCAAGGTCTAATACCCGGTCGACTACTAGGGACTTATCTAAGCTAAATCAAGGTCTAACACCCGGCTGACTATACGGACTTCTAAGCTAAGTCAAGGTCTAACACCCGGCCGACTACTAGGGACTTATCTAAGCTAAGTCAAGGTCTAATACCCGGCCGACTATACAGACTTCTAAGCCAAATCAAGGTGTAATACCCGGCCGACTATACGGACTTCTAAGCTAAGTCAAGGTCTAATACCCGGCCGACTACTAGGGACTTATCTAAGCTAAATCAAGGTCTAACACCCGGCCGACTACTAGGGACTTATCTAAGCTAAATCAAGGTTTAATATCCGGCCGACTATACGGACTTCTAAGCTAAATCAAGGTCTAACACCCGGTCGACTATTCGGACTTCTAAGCTAAATCAAGGTCTAACACCCGGCTGACTACTAGGGACTTATCTAAGCTAAATCAAGGTCTAACACCCGGCTGACTACTAGGGACTTATCTAAGCTAAATCAAGGTTTAATATCCGGCCGACTATACGGACTTCTAAGCTAAATCAAAGTTTAATATCCGGCCGACTATTCGGACTTCTAAGCTAAATCAAGGTCTAATACCCGGCCAACTATTCGGACTTCTAAGCTAAATCAAGGTCTAATACCCGGCCAACTATTCGGACTTCTAAGCTAAATCAAGGTCTAACACCCGGCCGACTATACGGACTTCTAAGATAAATCAAGGTCTAATACCCGGCCGACTACTACGGACTTATCCAGGCTAAAGCAAGGTTTAATACCCTGCTGACTTCACTGACTTATCTAAGCTAAATCAATCACACAACAAACAAATCACATACAATTGCTTTGACTCATCTTCAACACTGCTTCAATTGAGCATTATTTTTACAGACTTACGGAGGTGATGATTGCCGAATTTTCTTCGAAAGTTATGCAGTGTTTTGATATCTCAGTTTTTCGGGGCCCATGTGACAATTCAGCAACTCACCATAATCCAGTCTTTGTCTTTCCTCCTTTTCGTCCTGAAAAAAATCCACAATCGGGGTCACCAACTGTTAGAAAAAACTAACTAACACGTGTTCTTTGATTTGATGAGGACGAAGAGAAGCTGGAGGTCCAATAGAGAATTAACAAAAGGTTTAATGAAACAGCATGATGAAGATGAAATGACAGACAACAAGACCCAAAACATAATAACACTGCCAGCAGCGGACTTGATCCATGCTTCTCCCTGATGGAGACACATGAGATCAGATCAAGTCTTTAGAGTCAGAGGTCTTTACCTCCTCACAGAGACAAAGAAGGAGTAATACAGTAGATGCATATTTTCTAAACCTGGCTGCAGCATACATAAACAGAAATGCATTGTTTTTAACTTTTTAAAACTCAACAGTAGCTGGCTTTAACTGATGAGTCACCTTAAATAAGAAGGTCAAAGTGCCACTCCTCCTACTGGCATTAATCCCAGCTTGATAACCCCTCCCTGTGTTTTATAAGAACAATAAAGCTGAACCTAAAAACCTCGATGAGACAGACTACTATGTGTTGGGGAACACTATTTTTTTCCTGTCATAATAATGGTAGTATGAGTATGTAACACACCCAGTATCTCTCTCAAAGCACTCTTCGTCCAGGAATGAAGCTAAACTAGATAACTCCTCCCAATCACATGATGTTTTACATCACAGCTCAGACTAGTCTCACTTCTAAGGAAACGAGACTGTCTTCATTTCTCAATAAATTAAACATAACAGGCAAAACATTACATAAAATATATTATATTACAGAACTATTATCAACTATTAGAACCATAACTTACATGTCTCACATATAACAAAGGCACTTAAATGTATACAACTCAAAAAAGACCAAAAACAAGCAGATAAACTACAGCTGTTCTGATATTCCAGACCCCCCATGTACACGTGCATGAACAACAAATGGTTATAATAATACAGTACCAATACAATCTGCTGCTGTGTGTCCTCCTATGTCCCTGTGTGATACAGGACAGTATATATAGTATAAAGTGGACCAGCTGTTAGGTGTCCTCCTGTGTCCCTGTGTGATACAGGACAGTATATATTACGTATCGATGTCTCCAAAACAAGTGTTGTGCATTGATGTTAATGGTTAAGACTGTAGACGTGCATGGAGATTTTTTAACGATTTTTAAAAACATTTCAGTTAAGAACATGGTTGCAAATATATATGTACAGGACTGTGGAGAGCACAAAACAAGACTGTCGTAATTTTTAAATCAATTATTTAAGCCAAAAATACTTAAATTTATGTGTCTCTGGTTGATCTGGACGCTGTTGTGGCCGGTTGTGCAGTTCATTCTGGGTACCCCTCGGTTTAGAGTAAGCTTGGACTCTGCTTGGTTTTAAGTGCTATCTATTATTATTCAGTGTGCCGATGTGCAATCGGCACACTGACTATTATTGCCCATACTTATTATTATTATTATTCCGCCTGTTTTTTGTCCCGCTACTAGTCCCAAAGCGTTGCCAAGACGCGCAAACACATGACATTGAAATGTGGGTAATGATCGGGAATGGCGGGCTATGACTTTTCAAAGAGATTTGCCGCGTGGTTTTACCGAAATCGGCAAAAATACGGCAAAAAATGTCCCATAGACTTGAATGGGAAATGATCGGGAAATCGCTCAACATCGCTCAAAACGCCCCCTCTTTGGGACCGTGCTGTATCGCCATACTTTAACGTAGAAACATGATTAAAAGTTTAAACCGAACACAAGACTTTGGCGTTTATTGGGCTGAATGGGCGTTCAGATATCAAGCACGGTTTCTCCCAAATCACAGTTTACGTTTCGTCCCGTTTTCAGACCGTCTCAGATTTTCCAATGTGTGTGTATGGGGCGGAATGTTCAGAGTTAGAGTGGAGGACAGAGTGGGGAGCTTCGGTACGGATCTCTGGAAGTTTCTCAAACAAATTGCTCTCTCTCCTCCAGTTTTCAGTCTTCAGACTTCATTATTGGTGAAAATGTAGGAAATCTTGTGCCGGTCACACACATGTAACTATGGAGTCTATCGGACTTAACGTGTTCACGCTAGGGGAACCAACTGACAATTCAGAGGAAATCAGCATAGTAACAAGTTCTGACACACACACTCTCACACACACCCACCCACACCTATCATGACACTGTTCCCTGGAGTCCGTGTTGACCAACTGACTCCTAACTGACGTTCCCAATGTGTGTGTATGTGGATGTGCACCCGGTAGCAGGCACACTGATAAAATTTCTGCGGAATTTTCTAGTTATTATTATTATCATCATCTATTCCTACACCTCGATCAAAAGGAGAATTGGGATAGTCTCACGTGAATGAGCAAAACTAACGGGTAAGAAATGAGATTCAGCCTTATAATAACAATAAAGCTGAACATAAACCCCTGATGAGACAATCATACTGTAAGTCAGACTACTATGTATTGGGGAAAACAATTTTTTTCCTGGCATAATAATGGTAGTATGAGTGTGTAACACACCCAGTATCTCTCTCAAAGCACTCCTCGTCCAGGAATGAACAAAGCTCGATAACTCCTCCCAATCACATGTTTTAAGATCAGAGCTCAGACTAGTCTCACTCAGACAGTCGTCACTGAGCGAGAGGTGAGATGGCAAAGAGAAGAGTTCAGCTGGACCGGGAAACCTTCTCTTGTTCCCTCTGTCTGGATCTACTGAAGGATCCGGTGACTACTCCCTGTGGACACAGCTACTGCATGAACTGTATTAAAAGCCACTGGGATGGAGAGGATGGTAAGTACAGCTACAGCTGTCCTCAGTGCAGGAAGACGTTCACACCGAGGCCTGTCCTGCTGAAAAACACCATGTTAGCAGATTTAGTGGAGGAGCTGAAGAAGACTGGACTCAAAGCTGCTCCTGCTGATCACTGCTATGCTGGAGCTAAAGATGTGGCCTGTGATGTCTGCACCGGGAGGAAACTCAAATCACACAAGTCCTGTATGCAATGTCTGGCTTCTTACTGTGAGAAACACCTTCAACATCATTATGAATCACCTCCATTAAAGAAACACAAACTGGTGGAGCCGTCCAAGAAGCTCCAGGAGAACGTCTGCTCTCGTCATGATGAGGTGATGAAGATGTTCTGCCGTACTGATCAGCAGCTTATCTGTTATCTCTGCTCTGTGGAGGAACATAAAGGCCACGACACAGTCTCAGCTGCAGCAGAGAGAGCTGAGAGGCAGAGAGAGCTCGAGGGGAGTCGACTCAACATCCAGCAGAGAATCCAGGACAGAGAGAAAGATGTGAAGCTGCTTCAACAGCAGGCGGAGGCCATCAATCTCTCTGCTGATGAAGCAGTGGAGGACAGCGAGAAGATCTTCACTGAGCTGATCCGTCTCCTGGAGAAAAGAAGCTCTGATGTGAAGCAGCAGGTCAGATCCCAGCAGGAAAGGGAAGTGAGTCGAGTCCGAGAGCTTCAGGAGAAGCTGGAGCAGGAGATCACTGAGCTGAAGAGGAAAGACGCTGAGCTGAAGAAGCTCTCACACACAGAGGATCACAACCAGTTTCTACACAACTACCCCTCACTGGCACCACTCAGCCAATCAGCATCCAGCATCCAGATCCGTCCTCTGAGCGGCTTTGAGGACGTGACAGCGGCCGTGTCAGAGCTCAGAGATAAACTACAGGACGTCCTGAGAGAGAAGAGGACAAACGTCTCACTGACAGTGACTGAAGTGGACGTTTTACTGCCACAACCAGAGCCCAAGACCAGAGCTGGATTCCTAAAATTATCACGTAAAATCACCCTGGATCCAAACACAGCAAACACACAGCTGTTATTATCTAAGAGGAACAGGAAAGCAACAGTAATGAGTCAACAACAGTCTTATTCTAGTCACCCAGACAGATTCACTGACAGATATCAGGTCCTGAGTAGAGAGAGTCTGACTGGACGTTGTTACTGGGAGGTGGAGGTGAGAGGAGGAGGAATTGATGTAGCAGTCGCATACAAGAATATCAGGAGAGCGGGGGGGTCGGTTGAATGTAGATTTGGTGTCAATGACAAATCTTGGGCGTTACGTTGTGTCAACAACAGTTTTACATTTTATTACAACAAAGTCCACACTCCCGTCTCAGGTCCTGGGTCCTCCAGAGTAGGAGTGTACCTGGATCACAGTGCAGGTATTCTGTCCTTCTACAGCGTCTCTAAAACCATGACCCTCCTCCACAGAGTCCAGACCACGTTCACTCAGCCCCTCTATGCTGGACTAACGTGTTATTGGTATGGAGACTCTGCTGAGTTGTGTAAAGTGAAGTAGACAGAAGTCATTTAAGGGTTAAATTAAACTCTTTGACTTATTTAGTCTCCATGGTTACTGCTGAGAGCTGATTGTTGTCATTCTGTTTTTCATGTTTTTCACCTGTTTCCATGTTTTATGTTGGTTTTTCTTATATTTTGGCTTTTATCAACATCTTTTGACATTTTTCTTTTCTAAAGGTTTTTGTAAATTAGTTTGAGGTTTATTTGCTTGTATTGAGGTTTTAGAAGTGATGAGATGTTTTTGTTTGAGAAAAATCATTGGGGGAGCCCCAGAAGCTCTGAATGAGCTCGGTTGAGATCTGTTATTTTACCTGCAGAGGGTAGTTCATATATATTCTTTTGGCTTTTATTAAAAAAATTTGACACTTATTTAGTCTCCATGGTTACTGCTGAGAGCTGATTGTTGAGGCCTTTCTTCACTGCTCAGAGATCAGCTGTCAATCAAACATTATGGGATGTCCTTTGACATCTTTCAGTTCTGTTTAAAGATTATTTGTGTTGTTTGTATGACGTAGAAAATGAGTTCCATTAGTCTTCTACTCTCCATTTTATTGTGACCAGTGTGATGCTTGTTTTAGTCCCATTATAACACACATTGATGATGTAAATATGGATGATGCTCAAAGACGGAGACGGCTGTTCACATGTTATCTTGAGAAGAGAGAAGAAGATCTCTACTGAGATGATCTGTAGATATTATTCATGTATTTCTCCATGTTCTGTATCTGCGGACAGGAAGATGTCTGGTAAACAGCGGTGTCTTGTAATCCCATGTGGGACGGATCAAATAGAAATCACATAGTTTCTCTTCCCCTGCATGGCTCTGAAGTAGGGCTGGCCAATATCTCCATATGATATCCATATCGGGATATGAGACTAGATATTCTCCTAGATTTTGGATATGACATAAGTGTTGTCTTTTCCTGGTTTTAAAGTACAGTGGTCATTTCCTGAACTTACCAGACTGTTCTATCTTTTCTAATATTTGCCATTTCCCCTCTTTATTGATGATTATTTATCTAAAATCTAATTGTGAAGATATTTTGTTAAAGAACCAATTGTCAACCCCAGAATATCGCCACAATGTCAATATTGAGGTATTTGGTCAAGAATATCGTGATATCTGGTTCTTGCTCAGCCCTACTCAAGCACCAGACCTCCTTTATGTCAATGTCAATTTTATTTCTATAGCCCATTTAAAAACAACAGCAGTTGACCAAAGTGCTGAACAGGGTCAATGTCAAATACATAAATAACAAGTGTAAAAAAAAAATTACTACAGCCAAAGTGAATCACTGGGAGACAAACAGCAACACTTTAAAACATCAGAAACCAGGTTAACGAGGGTTAAAAGCTGCAGCAAAAAGGTGCGTCTTAAGCAGCGATTTAAACGTTTGTAGGGTCTGTGCAGCTTTAATCCTCTGATTTTATCCTGCCAGCCATACTCAAGCACCAGATCTCCTTCATCCTGCACACATTGTCCTCTTTGTGGACATTTGTAAAGAAATCTAGATTTACATGTATTAGTTGGGTGGACCAGATGTTGTTATCATAATCATAATCAATAAGTCATTCTCCTCTCTTACATAGCTGATATTGGGGTTCTAACTATGTGATTGTGTGGATGAAGTGAATGTGTCGATGAAACCAATGAACGAGAGTCTTTGAGCAGACTTTCCTGATGAGATGTGTGAACCAACTGCAGCTTTACCTGATGAATAAACTAACATGAACAAAGTCTTTTCTTCCTGTCTTTATTCCAGGGTTTTATACAAAGCTGACAGAGGAAATGGGAACGTGACATCAGAGTAGAACTGAGGCACTTTTCCTCCTGAAACATCACCAAGTCCAGTGTTTATGATTAGAGTCAGTCAGTCTCTGTCCTTTCAACTGTCCTCAGTGAAACTGCTCCATCACAGAGAAATGAGCAGAGTTTTCTATCACCTGTTGCTTTTTACAGCCAACATTTCCTCTCTGTACTGAGTTAGTGAATATTACACCAAAACTAACTGTGTGTGTGTTTTTGGTTCCCAGGGCGTGGAGGGAGCCTCTGCAGCTGCTCATGCTCTGTCTCTTCCAGCAGACGCGTACGGGAATGATGTAAGTGGACTTTAACTTATCAACTTATGTGTGTTTGTGTGTGTCTATCTGTGTGTGTGTGTGTATGTGAGTGTGTGTGTGTGTGTGTGTGTTTGTGTGTGTCTATCTGTGTATGTGTCTGTATGTGTATGTGCATCTGTGTGTGAGTGTGTGTGAGAGTGTCTGACTGTGTGTGTGTGTGTGTGTGTGTGTTTGTGTGTGTGTGTGTTGTCGGTCTTCCGCTGTACGTTTTGTTGGTAAATGTGAGATGTTTGAGTCACACACGTCTCGTTAAACAAGGAAATGAATATGTTGACGTACGTGTGACGTCAACCCGTTCTCACTCCCGCTTGGTCATTGGCTCTCAGAGTCACATGATACGGAGTCTATTCCGGGGGACTGCTGGGATTGGTTGAAGTAAGGAGTAGAACTCCGGTTATTGGTCAAATTTGCGGAAAAGTTGCAGTGATTGGTCAAAATTACGAGTTGCACCAAAGTCACGCTGATTGGTTGAATTTGTGTCGTTTGGCGCCATCGTGAAATCC
Organism: Etheostoma perlongum; assembly: GCA_026937815.1. Classification (NCBI taxonomy): domain Eukaryota; kingdom Metazoa; phylum Chordata; class Actinopteri; order Perciformes; family Percidae; genus Etheostoma; species Etheostoma perlongum. The sequence continues at coordinate 932,291 of CM049386.1, forward strand.
TGGAGGGACTGACTAACCTCTGAATCGTTAATTGCGCTGATGTGCTGCAATTGCAGCAATCGGCGCAATGACTATTGTTTCTCATACTTATTATTCTGCCTGTTTTTTGTCTTGCTACTAGTCCCGGAGCGTTGCCAACACGCGCACACAAAATACATCAAAACGCGTGTAATGATTGGGAATGGTGGGCTATGACTTTTCAAAGAGATTTGCCTTGAGGTTTTCACGAAATCACCAAAAAAACGCTGACTTTAATGGGAAATCTTGGGGAAATCCCTCAACATCGGTCTAAACGCCCCTTGTTTGGGGCCATGCTGTATCGCCATACATCATGGTTGGTCAAAACGTAGGAAATCTTGTGCCGGTTGCAGACATGTAACTTTGGAGTCCATCGGGTGTAAACCTTTGGCGCTGTAGAAAACATTGAAAATAAAAAAGTGACACAAAATTGGAATAAAATCGACAAAAACGTCAAAGTGTAGAAAAAGAACTACAAAATGTAGAAATTTCAACCCAGAAACACGAGGGGTAAGTTGTGAGACTGTAAAGACTCAGAGGAGCGTCGTGGTCTCCGCCGTCGTCTCCACAACATGAAACCAAACCTTTATTCAGGAGCACAGTGCAGCTGCATTCATGTGGTTGCAGAAGAAACTCCCAGCATGCACTGGGTGTAACAACAACAGCCAGGAGATGAATAACCTTTGACCTTTCTGTGTTCCTCTTCTCCTTCTTTCAGCCCCGGCTGGAAGTCATGTGGGCGATGAAGGCCTACAACCACGCAGAAGTCTACTTCAATGTAAGAGCTTTTTATCAGGTTTTTATTCTGGATCATTTGTGTAAAAAACGATATCATAAAACAATATCTGTGGATCCCGTTTGGGTCTGGTAAGGACAGATAGTAGGTGTAACAAAATATACAAAATATAATTCCTCAAATAAAAACCGGGGCCTTTGTTTACCTGCGTCAAAATGAATGGGAGTCAATGGGATGCTAACAGCAACAACATATAGCAGGTGAACCAAAATCTACAGATAACACTGAAACGGTGCAACAGAAACAGACATCTGGGTTTGAATTTGGTGGATATTTTTATTTTGATATACCGTAATTCCCCAAATGAAAACCAGGATCTTTATTTACCTGCATCAAAATGAATGGGAGTCAATGGGATGCTAACAGCGGGTGAGTGCTTGGTGGCATTAATATGGCGCCATGAAAGCTTCTTATGAAAGCGTTACTACACACTACACTTACCTGAGTAACAGCCACATTGACTAAAATACCGCTAGGACAGTAGTACTTTACATGAGTACTATAATCCAGAAAAAACAGTGTGGAAAAATCATGCAAATAGTGTTGAATCTGTTAAATTAAATTGGTAGAAATGTGCAGTACGATAAACTGGAATGCACATTATATGAAATTCACTTAGGAGATTATCCACTCTAATTGTTCCCCAGCCTTCATTGACTACTGGTTTTTATTTGAGGAGTTTTAGTAATAGGTGTACCAAAATACAGATTATAACACTGAAACAGTACAACAAAAACAGACATTTGGATTTGGATGCTTTTATTTTGGTAGTGATTAGTTTCTGTGCATGTTGGTTAAAGTTCTTTATGCACAACATTGGTAACAAAGTTCCTCGTTGTCAGGCTTCCTCCGACAACGCTCATAAAGATCCGTGTGAAAGAAAACAGGCGAGTCAAGTTAGAGTCTAAGACGTCAAATAGTGCAGCAGTTAGAGTATAGGAACCCAATGTATTGTATAAGATGAAGTACTGTGGTACACAGGTGTACAGGAATGGGAACATGCATCCAGAGACCAGGAGTTGGTCTCATTTTATTCTTTTAAAGGATTTTAAAGGACCTTGCAGAAGTATGTCACTGTTTTTAAATTGATTTAGGACCCAGGTTTTTTATGATGACATTGTTGTTTGAATATGAGTGAAAGTGTGTCTCTGTATTTACCTGTAAGTGTCTCTGTATTTACCTGGAAGTGTCTCTGTGTTTACCTGGAAGTGTCTCTGTATTTACCTGGAAGTGTCTCTGTGTTTACCTGGAAGTGTCTCTGTGTTTACCTGGAAGTGTCTCTGTATTTTCCTGTAAGTGTCTCTGTGTTTACCTGGAAGTGTCTCTGTGTCTCTGTATTTACCTGGAAGTGTCTCTGTGTTTACCTGGAAGTGTCTCTGTGTCTCTGTATTTTCCTGGAAGTGTCTCTGTGTCTCTGTATTTTCCTGGAAGTGTCTCTGTGTTTCTGTATTTTCCTGGAAGTGTCTCTGTGTTTACCTGGAAGTGTCTCTGTGTTTACCTGGAAGTGTCTCTGTGTTTACCTGGAAGTGTCTCTGTGTTTACCTGGAAGTGTCTCTGTGTCTATTTGACACCGTGCTGCTGCCACTCACCAGGACACTCTTCTAAAAGAGATTTTTCATCTCAAGGAGTTTTTTATCCTGGTTAAATAAAGGTTTGAATGAAAAGATCAACTGGAATGGTTGTGCAGTAAAGTGTGTGCATGTGTATTGTATTGGACTAAAAGATGAACTCCACCTCGTCTTCTCTCTTCAGCTCATTTCATCCGTGGATCCAAAGTTCCTGAAGCTGACGAAACTGGACGAGAAAATCTACTCTGAGTTCAGAGAAACCTTCAAAGAGCTCGACGTGAAGCTGCTGAAGGTAGACGACCTCAAGTCTGACGAGGCCAAAGAGGTCAGTGGGACAGCTTCCCCCTTTTTACATACTCTACTATGACTTTTTATATACTCTACCACTTTTTATATACTCTACCATGACTTTTTATATACTCTACCACTTTTTATATACTCTACCATGACTTTTTATATACTCTACAATGACTTATTTCAACATACTGTATTATGACTTTTTATATACTCTACTATGACATATTTCAACATACTGTATTATGACTTTTTATATACTCTACTATGACTTATTTCAACATACTGTATTATGACTTTTTATATACTCTACTATGACTTATTTCAACATACTGTATTATGACTTTTTATATACTCTACTATGACTTATTTCAACATACTGTATTATGACTTTTTATATACTCTCTACTATGACTTATTTCAACATACTGTATTATGACTTTTATATACTCTACAATGACTTATTTCAACATACTGTATTATGACTTTTTATATACTCTACTATGACTTATTTCAACATACTGTATTATGACTTTTTATATACTCTACTATGACTTATTTCAACATACTGTATTATGACTTTTTTATATACTCTACAATGACTTATTTCAACATACTGTATTATGACTTTTTATATACTCTACTATGACTTATTTCAACATACTGTATTATGACTTTTTTTTATATACTCTACTATGACTTATTTCAACATACTGTATTATGACTTTTTATATACTGTACAATGACTTATTTCAACATACTGTATTATGACTTTTTATATACTCTACAATGACTTATTTCAACATACTGTATTATGACTTTTTATATACTCTACAATGACTTATTTCAACATACTGTATTATGACTTTTTATATACTCTACTATGACTTATTTCAACATACTGTATTATGACTTTTATATACTCTACAATGACTTATTTCAACATACTGTATTATGACTTTTTTTATATGACTTATTTCAACATACTATGACTTATTTACAATGACTTATTTCAACATACTGTATTATGACTTTTTATATACTCTACTATGACTTATTTCAACATACTGTATTATGACTTTTTATATACTCTACAATGACTTATTTCAACATACTGTATTATGACTTTTTATATACTCTACTATGACTTATTTCAACATACTGACTTTTTATTATGACAATTTTATCAACATACTGTATTATGACTTTTTATATACTCTACAATGACTTATTTCAACATACTGTATTATGACTTTTTATATACTCTACTATGACTTAATGACTTATTTCAACATACTGTATTATGACTTTTTTTATATACTCAACTACAATGACTTATTTCAACATACTGTATTATGACTTTTTTATATACTCTACTATGACTTATTTCAACATACTGTATTATGACTTTTTATATACTCTACAATGACTTATTTCAACATACTGTATTATGACTTTATATACTCTACAATGACTTATTTCAACATACTGTATTATGACTTTTTTATATACTCTTTATGACATATTTCAACATACTGTATTATGACTCTCTACAATGACTTATTTCAACATACTGTATTATGACTTTTTATATACTCTACAATGACTTATTTCAACATACTGTATTATGACTTTTTATATACTCTACTATGACTTATTTCAACATACTGTATTATGACTTTTTATATACTCTACTATGACTTATTTCAACATACTGTATTATGACTTTTTATATACTCTACTATGACTTATTTCAACATACTGTATTATGACTTTTTATATACTCTACAATGACTTATTTCAACATACTGTATTATGACTTTTTATATACTTTACTATGACTTATTTCAACATACTGTATTATGACTTTTTATATACTCTATTATGACTTATTTCAACATACTGTATTATGACTTTTTATATACTCTATTATGACTTATTTCAACATACTGTATTATGACTTTTTATATACTTTACTATGACTTATTTCAACATACTGTATTATGACTTTTTATATACTCTATGACTTATTTCAACATACTGTCTTATGACTTTTTATATACTCTATTATGACTTATTTCAACATACTGTATTATGACTTATTATATACTCTATTATGACTTATTTCAACATACTGTATTATGACTTTTTATATACTCTACTATGACTTATTTCAACATACTGTATTATGACTTTTTATATACTCTACTATGACTTATTTCAACATACTGTATTATGACTTTTTTATATACTCTACTATGACTTATTTCAACATACTGTATTATGACTTTTTATATACTCTACTATGACTTATTTCAACATACTGTCTTATGACTTTTTTTTATATACTTTACTATGACTTATTTCAACATACTGTATTATGACTTTTATATACTCTACTATGACTTATTTCAACATACTGTATTATGACTTTTTATATACTCAACATACTATGACTTATTTCAACATACTGTATTATGACTTTTATATACTTACTATGACTTATTTCAACATACTGTATTATGACTTTTTATATACTGTACAATGACTTATTTCAACATACTGTATTATGACTTTTATATACTCTACAATGACTTATTTCAACATACTGTATTATGACTTTTTATATACTCTACAATGACTTATTTCAACATACTGTATTATGACTTTTTATATACTCTACAATGACTTATTTCAACATACTGTATTATGACTTTTATATACTCTACATTATGACTTATTTCAACATACTGTATTATGACTTTTTATATACTCTACAATGACTTATTTCAACATACTGTATTATGACTTTTATATACTCTACAATGACTTATTTCAACATACTGTATTATGACTTTTTATATACTCTTTTTTACAATGACTTATTTCAACATACTGTATTATGACTTTTTATATACTACAATGACTTATTTTTACAATGACTTATTTCAACATACTGTATTATGACTTTTTATATACTCTCTACTATGACTTATTTCAACATACTGTATTATGACTTTTTATATACTTATGACTTTTATATATACTTTATTATGACATATTTCAACATACTGTATTATGACTTTTATACTTATTTCAACATACTGTATTATGACTTTTTATATACTCTACTATGACTTATTTCAACATACTGTATTATGACTTTTTATATACTCTACAATGACTTATTTCAACATACTGTATTATGACTTTTTATATACTCTACTATGACTTATTTCAACATACTGTATTATGACTTTTTATATACTCTACAATGACTTATTTCAACATACTGTATTATGACTTTTTATATACTTTACTATGACTTATTTCAACATACTGTATTATGACTTTTTATATACTCTATTATGACTTATTTCAACATACTGTATTATGACTTTTTATATACTCTATTATGACTTATTTCAACATACTGTATTATGTATTATGACTTATTTCAACATACTTTATATACTTTTTTTACTATGACTTATTTCAACATACTGTATTATGACTTTTTTTATATACTCTATGACTTATTTCAACATACTGTATTAACTTATGACTTTTTATATACTCTATTATGACTTATTTCAACATACTGTATTATGACTTATTATATACTCTATTATGACTTATTTCAACATACTGTATTATGACTTTTTATATACTCTACTATGACTTATTTCAACATACTGTATTATGATTTTTATATACTGACTTTTATATACTCTACTATGACTTATTTCAACATACTGTATTATGACTTTTTATATACTCTACTATGACTTATTTCAACATACTGTATTATGACTTTTTATATACTCTACAATGACTTATTTCAACATACTGTATTATGACTTTTTATATACTCTACTATGACTTATTTCAACATACTGTCTTATGACTTTTTATATACTCTATTATGACTTATTTCAACATACTGTATTATGACTTTTTATTATATAATGACTTATTATGACTTTTATTTCAACATACTGTATTATGACTTTTTATATACTCTACTATGACTTATTTCAACATACTGTCTTATGACTTTTTATATACTCTACTATGACTTATTTCAACATACTGTCTTATGACTTTTTATATACTTTACTATGACTTATTTCAACATACTGTATTATGACTTTTTATATACTCTACAATGACTTATTTCAACATACTGTATTATGACTTTTTATATACTCTACTATGACTTATTTCAACATACTGTATTATGACTTTTTATATACTCTATTATGACTTATTTCAACATACTGTATTATGACTTTTTATATACTCTACAATGACTTATTTCAACATACTGTATTATGACTTTTTATATACTCTACTATGACTTATTTCAACATACTGTATTATGACTTTTATATACTTACAATGACTTATTTCAACATACTGTATTATGACTTTTTATATACTCTACAATGACTTATTTCAACATACTGTATTATGACTTTTTTATATACTCATACAATGACTTTTTTATTTCAACATACTGTATTATGACTTTTTATATACTCTACAATGACTTATTTCAACATACTGTATTATGACTTTTTATATACTCTACAATGACTTATTTCAACATACTGTATTATGACTTTTTATATACTCTACTATGACTTATTTCAACATACTGTATTATGACTTTTTATATACTCTACTACTTTTTACATATCTGACTTTTTTCAACATACTGTATTATGACTTTTTATATACTCTACAATGACTTATTTTAACATACTGTATTATGACTTTTTGTATACTCTACAATGACTTATGACTTTTTATATACTCTACAATGACTTATTTCAACATACTGTATTATGACTTTTTATATACTCTACTATGACTTATTTTAACATACTGTATTATGACTTTTTGTATACTCTACAATGACTTATGACTTTTTATATACTCTACAATGACTTATTTCAACATACTGTATTATGACTTTTTATATACTCTACTATGACTTATTTCAACATACTGTATTATGACTTTTTATATACTCTACAATGACTTATTTCAACATACTGTATTATGACTTTTTATATACTCTACTATGACTTATTTCAACATACTGTATTATGACTTTTTTTATACTCTACTATGACTTATTTCAACATACTGTATTATGACTTTTTATATACTCTACAATGACTTATTTCAACATACTGTATTATGACTTTTTTTATACTCTACTATGACTTATTTCAACATACTGTATTATGACTTTTTATATACTCTATTATGACTTATTTCAACATACTGTATTATGACTTTTTTATATACTCTACTATGACTTATTTCAACATACTGTATTATGACTTTATATACTCTACAATGACTTATTTCAACATACTGTATTATGACTTTTTTATATATATGACTTATTTCAACATACTGTATTATGACTTTTTATATTCTCAACTTATTTACTGTATTATGACTTTTTATATACTCTACAATGACTTATTTCAACATTATGACTTTTTATATACTCTCAACATTTCAACATACTGTATTATGACTTTTATATACTCTACAATGACTTATTTCAACATACTGTATTATGACTTTTTATATACTCTACAATGACTTATTTCAACATACTGTATTATGACTTTTTATATACTTATTTCAACATACTGTAATGACTTATTTCAACATACTGTATGACTTTTTATATATTATGACTTATTTCAACATACTGTATTATTTTTTATATACTCTACAATGACTTATTTCAACATACTGTATTATGACTTTTTATATACTCTTATTATGACTTATTTCAACATACTGTATTATGACTTTTTATATACTCTACAATGACTTATTTCAACATACTGTATTATGATTTTTTTTTTACTTACTCTGTATTATGACTTATTTCAACATACTGTATTATGACTTTTTATATACTCTACAATGACTTATTTCAACATACTGTATTATGACTTTTTATATACTCTACAATGACTTATTTCAACATACTGTATTATGACTTTTTATATTTCAACATACTGTATTATGACTTTTATATACTCTACTATGACTTATTTCAACATACTGTATTATGACTTTTTATATACTTATTTCAACATATGACTTATTTACAACAAACTGTATTATGACTTTTTATATACTCTACTAATGACTTATTTCAACATACTGTATTATGACTTTTTATATACTCTACTATGACTTATTTCAACATACTGTATTATGACTTTTTATATACTCTACTATGACTTATTTCAACATACTGTATTATGACTTTTTATATACTCTACTATGACTTATTTCAACATATGACTTTTTATATTTCAATGACTTATTTACTGTATTATGACTTTTTTATATACTCTACAATGACTTATTTCAACATACTGTAATGACTTATGACTTATTTCAACATACTGTATTATGACTTTTTATATACTCTACAATGACTTATTTCAACATACTGTATTATGACTTTTATATATACTTTTTATATACTCTACTATGACTTATTTCAACATACTGTATTATGACTTTTTATATACTCTACTATGACTTATTTCAACATTTTGACTTATACTGTATTATGACTTTTTATATACCTTACTATGACTTATTTCAACATACTGTATTATGACTTTTTATATACTCTACTATGACTTATTTCAACATACTGTATTATGACTTTTTATATACTCTATTATGACTTATTTCAACATACTGTATTATGACTTTTTATATACTCTACAATGACTTATTTCAACATACTGTATTATGACTTTTTATATACTCTACTATGACTTATTTCAACATACTGTATTATGACTTTTTATATACTCTACTTTTTACATATGACTTATTTCAACATACTGTATTATGACTTTTATATACTCTACTATGACTTATTTCAACATACTGTATTATGACTTTTTTATATACTCTACTATTATGACTTATTTCAACATACTGTATTATGACTTTTTATATACTCTACAATGACTTATTTCAACATACTGTATTATGACTTTTTATATACTCTACTATGACTTATTTCAACATACTGTATTATGACTTTTTATATATACTCTACTAATGACTTATTTCAACATACTGTATTATGACTTTTTATATACTCTACAATGACTTATTTCAACATACTGTATTATGACTTTTATATACTCTACAATGACTTATTTCAACATACTGTATTATGACTTTTTATATACTCTACAATGACTTATCAACATACTGTATTATATTTCAACATACTGTATTATGACTTTTTATATACTCTACTTTTTCAACATACTGTATTATGACTTTTTATATACTTACTATGACTTATTTCAACATACTGTATTATGACTTTTTATATACTGACTATTATGACTTATTTCAACATACTGTATTATGACTTTTTTATTTTATGACTTATTTCAACATACTGTATTATGACTTTTTTATATACTCTACTATGACTTATTTACATACTGTATTATGACATACAATGACTTATTTCAACATACTGTATTATGACTTTTTATATTTCAACATACTGTATTATGACTTTTTTATTTTTAACTTATTTCAACATACTGTATTATGACTTTTTATATACTTCTACAATGACTTATTTCAACATACTGTATTATGACTTTTTATATACTCTACTATGACTTATTTCAACATACTGTATTATGACTTTTTATATACTCTACTATGACTTATTTCAACATACTGTATTATGACTTTTGTATTTACATACTATTACTATTATGACTTATATTCTACAATGACATATACTGTATTATGACTTTTTATATACTTTACAATGACTTATTTCAACATACTGTATTATGACTTTTTTTATATACTCTATTATGACTTATTTCAACATACTGACTTTTTATATACTCTATTATGACTTATTTCAACAAACTGTATATGAGACTTTTTATATACTTTACAATGACTTATTTCAACATACTGTATTATGACTTTTTTATACTTTATTATGACTTATTTCAACATACTGTATTATGACTTTTTTTATATTATGACTTATTTCAACAAACTGTATTATGACTTTTTTTATATACTTATTTACTATGACTTATTTCAACATACTGTATTATGACTTTTTTATATACTCTACTATGACTTATTTCAACATACTGTATTATGACTTTTTATATACTCTACAATGACTTATTTCAACATACTGTATTATGACTTTTTATATACTCTATTATGACTTATTTCAACATACTGTATTACTTTTTTTATATACTTACTATGACTTATTTCAACATACTGTATTATGACTTTTTATATACTCTACAATGACTTATTTCAACATACTGTATTATGACTTTTTATATACTCTGTATTATGACTTATTTCAACATACTGTATTATGACTTTTTATATACTCTACAATGACTTATTTCAACAAACTGTATTATGACTTTTTATATACTATTACAATGACTTATTTCAACATACTGTATTATGACTTTTTATATACTCTACTATGACTTATTTCAACATACTGTATTATGACTTTTTATATACTTTTATATACTCTACTATGACTTACTTATTTCAACAAACTGTATTATGACTTTTTATATACTCTACAATGACTTATTTCAACATACTGTATTATGACTTTTATATACTCTACAATGACTTATTTCAACATACTGTATTATGACTTTTTATATACTTACAATGACTTATTTCAACATACTGTATTATGATTCTTTTTATAATGACTTATTTCAACATACTGTATTATGACTTTTTATATACTCTACAATGACTTATTTCAACATACTGTATTATGACTTTTTATATACTCTACAATGACTTATTTCAACTTTTGTATATACAATGTATTATGACTTTTATATACTTTTTATATACTATGACTTATTTCAACATACTGTATTATGACTTTTTATACTCTTTTACTATGACTTATTTCAACATACTGTATTATGACTTTTTTTTTATATACTTATTTCTACAATGACTTATTTCAACATACTGTATTATGACTTTTATATACTCTACAATGACTTATTTCAACATACTGTATTATGACTTTTTATATACTCTACTATGACTTATTTCAACATACTGTATTATGACTTTTTATATACTACTATACAATGACTTATTTCAACATACTGTATTATGACTTTTTATATACTCTACAATGACTTATTTCAACATACTGTATTATGACTTTTATATACTCTACAATGACTTATTTCAACATACTGTATTATGACTTTTTATATACTCTACTATGACTTATTTCAACATACTGTATTATGACTTTTTGTATACTCTACAATGACTTATTTCAACATACTGTATTATGACTTTTTTTTTATATGACTTATTTCAACATACTATGACTTATTTTAACATACTGTATTATGACTTTTTTCAACATACAATATTATGACTTTTTATATACTCTATTATGACTTATTTCAACATACTGTATTATGACTTTTTATATGACTTATTTCAACAATGACTTTTTTATTTACTATGAACATACTGTATTATGACTTTTATATACTCTACAATGACTTATTTCAACATACTGTATTATGACTTTTTATATACTATTATGACTTATTTACATACTATGACTTTTTATATATAACATACTGTATTATACAATGACTTATTTCAACATACTGTATTATGACTTTTTTTATTTTATTATGACTTATTTACATACTGTATTATGACTTTTTATTTTTCAACATACTGTATTATGACTTTTATATACTCTACAATGACTTATTTCAACATACTGTATTATGACTATTTTATATTTACTCTACAATGACTTATTTCAACATACTGTATTATGACTTTTTATATTTACAATGACTTATTTCAACATACTGTATTATGACTTTTTATTTTACATACTCTGACTTTTTATATACTTACAATGACTTTTTCAACATACTGTATTATGACTTTTTATATACTTTTATATACATACTCTACTATGACTTATTTCAACATACTGTATTATGACTTTTTATATACTCTACAATGACTTATTTCAACATACTGTATTATGACTTTTATATACTCTACTATGACTTATTTCAACATACTGTATTATGACTTTTTATATACTCTACTATGACTTATTTCAACATACTGTATTATGACTTTTTATATACTCTACAATGACTTATTTCAACATACTGTATTATGACTTTTTTATTCTATATGACTTATTTCAACATACTGTATTATGACTTTTTTATATACTCTACAATGACTTATTTCAACATACTGTATTATGACTTTTTATATACTCTATTATGACTTATTTCAACATACTGTATTATGACTTTTTATATACTCTACAATGACTTATTTCAACATACTGTATTATGACTTTTTTATATACTCTACAATGACTTATTTCAACATACTGTATTATGACTTTTTATATACTCTATTATGACTTATTTCAACATACTGTATTATGACTTTTTTTTATATACTTATTTTACAATGACTTATTTCAACATACTGTATTATGACTTTTTTTATATACTATGACTTATTTCAACATACTGTATTACTTTTTACATACTTGACTTTTTTCAACATACTGTATTATGACTTTTTATATACTCTACAATGACTTATTTCAATGACTTATTTCAACATACTGTATTATGACTTTTTATATACTCTATTATGACTTATTTCAACATACTGTATTATGACTTTTTATATACTCTACAATGACTTTTTTCAACATACTGTATTATGACTTTTTATATACTCTACAATGACTTATTTCAACATACTGTATTATGACTTTTTGTATACTCTATTATGACTTATTTCAACATACTGTATTATGACTTTTTATATACTCTACTATGACTTATTTCAACATACTGTATTATGACTTTTTATATACTTTATACTATGACTTATTTCAACATACTGTATTATGACTTTTTTTATATTTTTTGTATACTCTATTATGACTTATTATATACATACTATTATGACTTTTTATATACTCTACAATGACTTATTTCAACATACTGTATTATGACTTTTTATATACTCTATTATGACTTATTTCAACATACTGTATTATGACTTTTTATATACTCTACAATGACTTATTTCAACATACTGTATTATGACTTTTTATATACTCTACAATGACTTATTTCAACATACTGTATTATGACTTTTTATATACTCTACTATGACTTATTTCAACATACTGTATTATGACTTTTTATATACTCTACAATGACTTATTTCAACATACTGTATTATGACTTTTTATATACTCTACTATGACTTATTTCAACATACTGTATTATGACTTTTTGTATACTCTACTATGACTTATTTCAACATACTGTATTATGACTTTTTATATACTCTACTATGACTTATTTTTCAACATACCAACATACTGTATTATGACTTTTTATATACTCTATTATGACTTTTTTTATACTCTATTATGACTTATTTCAACATACTGTATTATGACTTTTTATATACTCTACAATGACTTATTTCAACATACTGTATTATGACTTTTTATATACTCTACAATGACTTATTTCAACATACTGTATTATGACTTTTTATATACTCTATTATGACTTATTTCAACATACTGTATTATGACTTTTTATATACTCTATTATGACTTATTTCAACATACTGTATTATGACTTTTTATATACTCTACAATGACTTATTTCAACATACTGTATTATGACTTTTTATATACTCTATTATGACTTATTTCAACATACTGTATTATGACTTTTTTTATACTCTATTATGACTTATTTCAACATACTGTATTATGACTTTTTTTATATACTCTACAATGACTTATTTCAACATACTGTATTATGACTTTTTTTATATACTTAACAATGACTTATTTCAACATACTGTATTATGACTTTTTATATACTCTACAATGACTTATTTCAACATACTGTATTATGACTTTTTATATATTACAATGACTTATTTCAACATACTGTATTATGACTTTTTGTATACTCTACAATGACTTATTTCAACATACTGTATTATGACTTTTTATATACTCTACAATGACTTATTTCAACATACTGTATTATGACTTTTTTTTATACCTTTTTATATACTATGACTTATTTCAACATACTGTATTATGACTTTTGTATACTCTACTATGACTTATTTCAACATACTGTATTATGACTTTTTATATACTCTATTATGACTTATTTCAACATACTGTATTATGACTTTTTATATACTCTACTATGACTTATTTCAACATACTGTATTATGACTTTTTATATACTCTACAATGACTTATTTCAACATACTGTATTATGACTTTTATATACTCTACAATGACTTATTTCAACATACTGTATTATGACTTTTTTATATACTACTATGACTTATTTCAACATACTGTATTATGACTTTTTATATACTCTACTATGACTTATTTCAACATACTGTATTATGACTTTTATATACTCTATTATGACTTATTTCAACATACTGTATTATGACTTTTTATATACTCTACTATGACTTATTTCAACATACTGTATTATGACTCTTTATACTTATTTCAACATACAATGACTTATTTCAACATCAACATACTGTATTATGACTTTTTATATACTTACAATGACTTATTTCAACATACTGTATTATGACTTTTTTTATATATTTATTTTACAATGACTTATTTCAACATACTGTATTACATACTGTATTTTTTATATACTCTACAATGACTTATTTCAACATACTGTATTATGACTTTTTGTATACTCTATTATGACTTATTTCAACATACTGTATTATGACTTTTTTTTATATACTTACTATGACTTATTTCAACATACTGTATTATGACTTTTTATATACTCTACTATGACTTATTTCAACATACTGTATTATGACTTTTTGTATACTCTATTATGACTTATTATATACTCTATTATGACTTTTTATATACTCTACAATGACTTATTTCAACATACTGTATTATGACTTTTTTTATACTCTATTATGACTTATTTCAACATACTGTATTATGACTTTTTATATACTCTACTATGACTTATTTCAACATACTGTATTATGACTTTTTATATACTCTACAATGACTTATTTCAACATACTGTATTATGACTTTTATATACTCTACTATGACTTATTTCAACATACTGTATTATGACTTTTTATATACTTACAATGACTTATTTCAACATACTGTATTATGACTTTTTATATACTCTATTATGACTTATTTCAACATACTGTATTATGACTTTTTTTATACTCTATTATGACTTTTTATATACTCTACTATGACTTATTTCAACATACTGTATTATGACTTTTTTATATACTCTCTACAATGACTTATTTCAACATACTGTATTATGACTTTTTTATATACTCTACAATGACTTATTTCAACATACTGTATTATGACTTTTTGTATACTCTACTATGACTTATTTCAACATACTGTATTATGACTTTTTTTATACTCTACAATGACTTATTTCAACATACTGTATTATGACTTTTTTTATACTCTACTATGACTTATTTCAACATACTGTATTATGACTTTTTGTATACTCTACTATGACTTATTTCAACATACTGTATTATGACTTTTTATATACTCTATTATGACTTATTTCAACATACTGTATTATGACTTTTTATATACTCTACTATGACTTATTTCAACATACTGTATTATGACTTTTTATATACTCTACAATGACTTATTTCAACATACTGTATTATGACTTTTTATATACTCTACAATGACTTATTTCAACATACTGTATTATGACTTTTTATATACTCTACTATGACTTATTTCAACATACTGTATTATGACTTTTTATATACTCTACTATGACTTATTTCAACATACTGTATTATGACTTTTTATATACTCTATTATGACTTATTTCAACATACTGTATTATGACTTTTTATATACTCTACTATGACTTATTTCAACATACTGTATTATGACTTTTTATATACTCTACTATGACTTATTTCAACATACTGTATTATGACTTTTTGTATACTCTACAATGACTTATTTTAACATACTGTATTATGACTTTTTATATACTCTACTATGACTTATTTTAACATACTGTATTATGACTTTTTATATACTCTACAATGACTTATTTCAACATACTGTATTATGACTTTTTATATACTCTATTATGACTTATTTTAACATACTGTATTATGACTTTTTATATACTCTACTATGACTTATTTCAACATACTGTATTATGACTTTTTATATACTCTACAATGACTTATTTCAACATACTGTATTATGACTTTTTTATATACTCTACTATGACTTATTTCAACATACTGTATTATGACTTTTTATATACTCTATTATGACTTATTTTAACATACTGTATTATGACTTTTTATATACTCTACTATGACTTATTTTAACATACTGTATTATGACTTTTTGTATACTCTACAATGACTTTTTATATACTCTACAATGACTTATTTCAACATACTGTATTATGACTTTTTTGTATACAATGACTTATTTCAACATACTTATGACTTTTATATACTCTACAATGACTTATTTCAACATACTGTATTATGACTTTTTTATATACTCTACTATGACTTATTTCAACATACTGTATTATGACTTTTTGTATATACTCTACTCTACAATGACTTATTTCAACATACTGTATTATGACTTTTTATATACTCTACTATGACTTATTTTAACATACTGTATTATGACTTTTTATATACTCTACAATGACTTATTTTAACATACTGTATTATGACTTTTTGTATATTATGACTTATTTTATATACTCTACAATGACTTATTTCAACATACTGTATTATGACTTTTTATATACTCTACTATGACTTATTTCAACATACTGTATTATGACTTTTTGTATATTCTATTATGACTTATTATATACTCTATTATGACTTATTTCAACATACTGTATTATGACTTTTTATATACTTTACAATGACTTATTTCAACATACTGTATTATGACTTTTTTTATACTCTATTATGACTTATTTCAACAAACTGTATTATGACTTTTTATATACTCTACTATGACTTATTTCAACATACTGTATTATGACTTTTTATATACTCTACAATGACTTATTTCAACATACTTTTTTCAACTGTATACTGTATTATGACTTTTTATATACTCTACAATGACTTATTTCAACATACTGTATTATGACTTTTTATATACTCTACAATGACTTATTTCAACATACTGTATTATGACTTTTTATATACTCTATGACTTTTTACATACTCTGACTTTTTATATACTCTACAATGACTTATTTCAACATACTGTATTATGACTTTTTATATACTCTACAATGACTTTTTCAACATACTGTATTATGACTTTTTTTATATACTCTACAATGACTTATTTCAACATACTGTATTATGACTTTTTATATACAATGACTTATTTCAACATATGACTTTTTACATACTCTGACTTTTTATATACTCTACAATGACTTATTTCAACATACTGTATTATGACTTTTTATATACTCTACAATGACTTATTTCAACATACTGTATTATGACTTTTTATATACTCTACAATGACTTATTTCAACATACTGTATTATGACTTTTTATATACTCTATTATGACTTATTTCAACATACTGTATTATGACTTTTTATATACTCTACAATGACTTATTTCAACATACTGTATTATGACTTTTTGTATACTCTACTATGACTTATTTCAACATACTGTATTATGACTTTTTATATACTCTATTATGACTTATTTCAACATACTGTATTATGACTTTTTATATACTCTACTATGACTTATTTCAACATACTGTATTATGACTTTTTATATACTCTACAATGACTTATTTCAACATACTGTATTATGACTTTTTATATACTTTACAATGACTTATTTCAACATACTGTATTATGACTTTTTACATACTCTGACTTTTTTCAACATACTGTATTATGACTTTTACATACACATGCTATACTTCAACTTTCCTCACTTTTTTTAACATGCTATACAATGACTTTTTCCCCAGTTTTTTCTGACATACGGTTAAAGTGTAATAAGTGAGGACTTTTTCCTCACTAATTACACTTATGACTATTTTCCACATACTATACTATGATTTCTAGGCTGAAGGCTCCTCAGATCATCTCATCCACAGCGACCCTGACATTTACTCCATCCTGCCATCACAAATTCAGATTAGCATACGTATAGATTAGTTGGCTGGGGGCATTTTTAGGTGATTGCAGTGACTTTGTGTGCAGACGTGGCGTCCGTTCTGTAACCAGTTTGAAGGACTCATTGAAGATTTCAACTACGGCACTCTGCTCCGTCTGGACTGTGAGAAGGATTACACGGAGGAGAATACAATATTTGGTAAGTTTGTGTCTCACAGTGGGAAACCAATGTGTTTTTAAAAAGACAACACGCAAGTCATTTTTCTCTTTTTCAGCCACCAGGACGCAGTTCTTCGCCATCGAAATTGCCCGCAACAGAGAAGGCTACAACAACGCTGTGTTCACGTCCAAATCTTCAAAGAGCTAGTCTCCAAATGAAGCTGTCCAACCATGCATGAAAGCAGCAGACACCCCCGCCCGCCCGGAAACATAAAGATGAACTGTTAGCCTTTGCTCTTCTGAGGATACAGCTTTTTATTTTCATTCATAAAAGTGTGTTTAAGTCTGGGCCTTTTCATCAGTGCTGTCTGTTAAGCAGCCTCTTCACTGATTGGACAACGGCCTTCTGAATCTTGGATTTACTCTGTTGGATTGTGCCAATCCTAAATGGGTTTATTTTGTAACACTTATGTTGCATTTCTTTTCTACTTAGCAAGGAAATCCCCAATAAAAAAGTAATTTTCCTTGTTGTTGTGAAGCAGTTTCTTACTGTTGTTGTTCTTAGAGAAGAGTGGGAGATCTGTTCTACAGCGGCGGGGTTGAGACACGCTAGCACACTAAAACACACATACACACGCTAGCACACGCAAACACACATACACAAACACTAACACACTAAAACACACACGCTAACACACATACACAAACGCAAACACACATACACACGCTAACACACACACCCACACACACGCTAACACATGCTAACACGCTAGGACACTAAAACACACACGGTAACACACAAGCTAACACACACGCTAACACACACACTAACACACCCACACACTCTAACACACAAACACCCACACACACGCTAATACACACACACACAGGCTAACACACAAACACCCACACGCGCCAACACACACACACACGCTAGCACACTAAAACACACGCTAACAAACACACACACGCTAACACGCTAACACACAAACACCCACACGTGCTAACACGCTAACACACACGCTAACACACAAACACACGCTAACACACAAACACACACGCTAATAAACGCTAACACACACACACAAACGCTAACACAAACACACACACGCTAACACACATACACACGCTAATACACACACAAACGCTAACACACGCAAACACACATACACACGCTAACACATGCTAACACACAAACACACACACCCACACACACGCTAACACATGCTAACACGCTAGGACACTAAAACACACACGCTAACACCCACACACACACGCTAAAACACACACGCTAACACACACACTAACACACCCACACACTCTAACACACAAACACCCACACACACGCTAATACACACACACAGGCTAACACACAAACACCCACACGCGCCAACACACACACACGCTAGCACACTAAAACACACGCTAACAAACACACACACGCTAACACACAAACACCCACACGTGCTAACACGCTAACACACAAACACAAGCTAACACAAACACCCACACACACATGCTAACACACACACACTAACACACGCTAATACACACACACAGGCTAACACGCTAACACACACACACGCTAACACACGCTAGCACACTAAAACACACACGCTAATAAGCAAACATGCGCTAACACAAACACACATGCTAACACACGCTAATAAACACACACAGGCTAACACACATACACAAACACATACACACGCTAACACACACACACATGCTCACACACACAGGTTAACACACGCTAACACACACACACACAAATAACACACGCTAATACACGCTAACACACACACACAAATAACACACGCTAACACACACTAACACACACACATGCTAACACACAAACACCCACACACACTATTATACACACAAACGCTAACACACGCTAACACAAACACACAGTAACACACATACACACACGCTAATACACACACAAACGCTAACACACGCTAATACACAAACACGCTAACACAAATGCTAACACACGCTAACACACATACACACGCTAACACCCACACACATGCTAACACACAAACACCCACACACATACAAACGCTAACACATGCTAACACGCTAGGACACTAAAACACACGCTAACACACAAACACACACACGATAACACACAAGCTAACACACATGCTAACACACACACACGCTAACACACACACTAACACACCCACACACTCTAAAACACACGCTAACACACAAACACACGCTAACACAAACACACACACAGTAACACACATACACACACGCTAACACACATACACACGCTAATACACACACAAACGCTAACACACGCTAGCACACTAAAACACACACTCAAACACACACGTTAACACACAAACACACAAACGCTAACACACGCTAACACACATACACATGCTAACACACGCTAGCACACTAAAATACACGCTAACACACACACAAGCAAACACACAAACACCCACACACACATGCTAACACACACACGCTAACACACAAACACCCACACACACGCTAACACACATACAAACGCTAACACGCTAGGACACACAAACACACACACGGTAACACACAAACACACACACAAGCTAACACCCACACACACACCCACACACTCTAAAACACACACGCTAACACACAAACACACGCTAACACAAACAAACACCCAAACACACACGCTAACACACACACGCTAATACATACACAGGCTAACACACACGCTAACACACAAACACCCACACGCTTAACACACGCAAAACACACACACGCTAGCACACTAAAAACACACGCTAACAAACAAACACACACACGCTTACACAAACACACACGCTAACAAGCAAACACGCTAACACGCTAGGACACTAAAACACACACGGTAACACACAAGCTAACACACACGCTAAAACACACACGCTAACACACACACTAACACACCCACACACTCTAAAACACACACGCTAACACACAAACACCCACACACACGCTAACACTCACACACGCTAATACACACACACAGGCTAACACACAAACACGCGCCAACACACACACGCTAGCACACTAAAACACACGCTAACAAACAAACACACACACGCTAACAAGCAAACACGCTAACACGCTAACACACACGCTAACACACAAACACAAGCTAACACAAACACCCACACACACATGCTAACACACACACGCTAAATCACACTAACACACCCACACACGCTAACACACATACACACGCTAATACACACACACAGGCTAACACGCTAACACACGCTAGCACACTAACACACAAACACACACACGCTAATAAGCAAACATGCGCTAACACAAACACACATGCTAACACACACGCGCACACACGCTAATAAACACACACAGGCTAACACACAAACACACATACACAAACACATACACACGCTAACACACCCACACACATGCTCACACACACACGCTATTACACACACACAGGTTAACACACGCTAACACACACACACACAAATAACACACGCTAACACGCAAACACACGCTAACACACATACACACACGCTAATACACGCTAACACACACACACACAAATAACACACGCTAACACACACTAACACACACACATGCTAACACACAAACACCCACACACACTATTATACACACACACACTAACACACGTTAATAAACGCTAACACGCTAACACAAACACACAGTAACACACATACACACACGCTAACACACATACACACGCTAATACACACACAAACGCTAACACACGCTAATACACAAACACGCTAACACACAAACACACACACGCTAACACAAATGCTAACACACGCTAACACACATACACACGCTAACACCCACACACACATGCAAACACACAAACACCCACACACACACACATAAACGCTAACACATGCTAACACGCTAGGACACTAAAACACACGCTAACACACAAACACACACACGATAACACACAAGCTAACACACATGCTAACACACACACACGCTAACACACACACTAACACACCCACACACTCTAAAACACACGCTAACACACAAACACACGCTAACACATGCTAACACACGCTAACACAAAACACACACAGTAACACACATACACACACGCTAACACACATACACACGCTAATACACACACAAACGCTAACACACGCTAACACACAAACACTAACACACGCTAGCACACTAAAAACACACTCAAACACACGTTAACACAACACACACACGCTAACACACACAAACGCTAACACACGCTAACACACATACACATGCTAACACACGCTAGCACACTAAAATACACGCTAACACACACACAAGCAAACACACAAACACCCACACACATGCTAACACACACACGCTAACACACAAACACCCACACACACGCTAACACACATACAAACGCTAACACGCTAGGACACACAAACACACACGCTAACACACAAACACACACACGGTAACACACAAACACACACACAAGCTAACACCCACACACACCCACACACTCTAAAACACACACGCTAACACACAAACACACGCTAACACACAAACACCCACACACACGCTAACACTCACACACGCTAATACACATACACAGGCTAACACGCTAACACACAAACACCCACACGCGCTAACACACGCAAACACACACACGCTAGCACACTAAAACACACGCTAACAAACAAACACACACACGCTTACACAAACACACACGCTAACAAGCAAACACGCTAACACACGCTAACACACAAACACCCACACGCTAACACAAACACACACGCTAACAAGCAAACACGCTAACACACGCTAACACAAACACACACGCTAACACACAAACACCCACACGCTAATAACAAACACACACACACAGGCTAACACACAAACACACACTAACACACAGCTAACACACACACACACAAGCTAACACACATACGCTAACACACAAACACCTACACACGCTAACACACACATACACACGCTAACACACCCACACACATGCTCACACACGCTAACACACACACGCTAATACACACACACAGGCTAACACACGATAACACACAAACACCCACACACGCTATTACACACACGCTAACACACACACACACACAAACGCTAACACATGCTAACACACGCAAACACACACGCTAACACGCAAAACACACACACACGCTAGCACACTAAAAACACACACACGCTAACACAAACACACATACGCTAACACACACACACACGCTAACACACACTAACACACACACACCCACACACATACTCACACACGCTAACACACACACAAACGCTAACACATGCTAACACGCAAACACACACACGCTAACACACATACACACACGCTAACACACACACAAACACTAACACACGCTAACACACAAACTGTAACACACATACACACGCTAATACACGCTAACACACACACTAACACATGCAACACACACACAAAGACACAACACATGCACAAACATAACACACGCTAGCAATATACGCTAACAGACACACAAACGCTAACACACAAACACTAACACGCTAACACACCCACACTAACACACACACACACACTAACACACCCACACAAACACGCTAACACACAAACATGCTAACGCACGCTAACACAAACACACACAAAAGACAGAAAGAAAGAGACTCCACTCACCAGAGAAGAACCAGCTGGAGTAACTCCGTCTAGTAACCAAGCGCACCCTGTAACTTCCCTTCAGGAGTAACTCATTGAGGGAGCCTAACCCCGCCCCCCTCCCCTGGCCCCACCCCCTGTATTTATGAACTTGTCTCAGACGCTCCTTTAAATAAATAACTGATGTCGTTATCATTGGTAATTGAGCTCAATCTGTTAAGTATTTCTACATAAATGTTTGTCTTTTTTGATTTAATGATGTAACGTAAGGAATACTTTCAGAACATAAAGCTCCCGATGGACCCTGAACGCCTCACACGGGAACAAACAGAGAGAAGCAGGGATGTAAAAATCAATGAGGTTTATTTGCAGTCACAATGCTTACACTATATGTAAGAGACATCCAAACAACTCCAACAGCTACTCACGCTATGGACCCAACACATTCACATCAGGGACACAAACCCAAAAATCAGAAACTCCATGAACATCCATGACATGGTTAGAAATGAGCTAGTTGTCACGGCGATTAGCAGCAACATCGCAGAGAGGAACACACGCTGCTAACAGACTCAGGTCCGTTCCTCAGAGATCTCAAACTCAAACTGGGTTCCTTCAAAGGAGCTCGAAAGTCTCGGTACCGGAGCTACGGGTCCACCCGGCGGTCCTCCGCTGAGAGTTGATCCTGTAAGGGGGGCCCGGGGCCCGGACCTCGGCTCCGCAGCACCGTGAGACGACCGCATGCACACCAGGCAACAGAGAGCGACACACACACACGTACACACTCACACACCACACACACCAAAAACAACTCCGCTGCAGGACCTAAAGGGGGGGGGGGCAGTCCCAGAACCTGGTCCGAGGAATCCAGAGTGTAAACAAAGTGGTGGAGACTGCACCCGGCCTACCAGAGGGGAAATGTAGCTGTGACCATGTTGCTTACACGTCCATCAAAACAAGCTAGTGTGTGTGTGTGTGACCGAGGCCGATAGGACGCCACGTGACGCTTTGCTTTGGGGAGAAAAGGCCGAACCGGGGCGAGCAGAGGCGAGTCTAGGCGAGCCGGGGTGGGCTGAACCTGGCAAGACCAAGCCGAGCCGGGCCGCGCCAGGGCGGACCAACCCGGGCCGGGCCAAGCCAGGGTGGGCTGAACCTGGGAAGGCCAAGCCGAACTGAGCCAGGCCGGGCCACGCTGGGGCGGCACAAAGGGAAATTGTTCCGTTTGTTTTTTAACCTGGCTGGTGTCTCTGTCCGTCTCCGGGCCACTGGCGGTCCCTCCTCACCAGAACCTTCTGACTAGAGCTGTAAGATGGTGGTTCGGTACCAACTATCAAAGGAATCTCCTGTTATCATCATCATCATAATGGATTATTCCCAGAGTCGTTCTCATCAGGGGAACGTCTTCTAGTGTCTTCTCTCCTTCGGGACAGGACTGTCTTTGAGTTGGGGACAAAACAAGACGTTTGAGGACTTTTGTCTCGGGCGGTGGGACGTTTCATGAATCTGTCGTCATGGCGAGGAACCTGTCCCGCTACGGCGTGATAAATCGTAGAGAAACGTCCTGGAACTGGACGCCGTTGTGTGTTAACATCGTGTTTATAATGTGGAAGTGTTATTATAATAAAGTGTTGCCATGGCGACATGCAGCTGCCTCCGTACCTTGGAAACGATTTCTCTAAAATTTAAAATGGATCTGGGAGCTTTAAGAGACTGTCGCCGGCCAATGGGAGGAGAGTGCAGAATGAGTCGAGCATGCTCAGATTTCAACGGGTTTACGACGTAACTGTCAGACTGAGATTATAATCCATAAAATAATAAAGTTCTCATTATGAACAATAACAGAAGATGGAAATTATTATCAGAAACGTTGTAGCTAGCTATGATTGATGCTATGCTAACGTTAGCTCAAAACACCATTCAACTGACAGCCTTTGTTGTGTTTGATGCTAACTTGTAGCTAAGCTAGCAGTCATTCCAAAAACATGATAGCTATCTATGGTTGTTTGATGCTAACGTTAGCTCAAAACACCATTCACCTGACAGCCTTTGTTGTGTTTGATGCTAACTTGTAGCTAAGCTAGCAGTCATTCCAAAAATGTTGTAGCTAGCTATGGTTGTTTGGTTGCTAACGTTAGCTCAAAACACCATACAACTTACTTTGTTGTTTGGTTGCTAACGTTAGCTCAAAATGCCGTTTAACTGACACCCTTTGCTGTATATGATGGTAACTTGTAGCTAAGCTAGCAATCATTTCAGAAACATGTTAGCTTTCTATGGTTGTTTGATGCTAACTTGTAGCTAAGCTAGCAGTCATTTCAGAAAAATGTTAGCTATCTATGGTTGTTTGATGCTAACTTATAGCTAAGCTAGCAGTCATTCCAAAAACGTACGTATCTATGGTTGTTTGATGCTAACTTGTAGCTAAGCTAGCAGTCATTCCAAAAACGTTTTAGCTAGCTATGGTTGATTGATGCTAACGTTAGCTTAAAACACCATTCAACTGACAGCCTTTATTGTATATGATGCTAACTTGTAGCTAAGCTAGCAGTGAACCAACTTGGTTAAGTAGGTCCATGTTCACTGGGTTGACGTTACAGAAGTCTCTCGTTAGCATCTCTTAGCATCTTATATGCTAACTACTCGTTGCAAAGTGACGCATGCGCGACTCCCATCTGCCCCCCCCTCCCATCGGGGAGCGACAGACTCTTCCACTGACGCCCCCCCCCCCCGTTGGTTTGCAGAACGATGGGAAGTCCCCGTGACCCGAGACATGAGTGCGAGTTTGAGGGGGGGGATGTTGGTTCAAACGGCAGCGAGGGATTGTGGGTATTTACATGACGTGGACCAGAGACTTGAGTAAAATGTACAACGAGGACGCTCTGACCCCCCCCCGCACTAACTCACTACACCGTAAAAAGCTCAATCACTCGGTTTGTGTATTTTCTCGTGTTTTTAAATTCGATCGTTATAAACATTGTTCAAAATGTTACCAAAAGAAATGTACACGTGGGGGGTTGTGTGTTTTCTATACAAAGCAGGCAGAAGCGGATTACCCCCCCCCCCCCCCCATTTCATCCACAGCGCTCTCTCCCCCCCGCCCCGCTCCGCTCGGACAGCCAGGCGAGTTCCACGTCTCTTTAAAATAGATCTGTATATATTTATATATGCTTATATCAAAAATGAGTGGAGTGGGGGGGTGGAGGTCCCGTTCGTAGTGTCGGGGGGGAGGAGGTGATCCCCAGGCATCCGGGCCCAGGGAGGGAGGGGGGGGGGGGGATGCAGAGAGGGGGAGGATGGGGGAGACTCCTCCGTGTGGAATGTCAGCTCATCATGTCGTTGCTGTTGACGCCGTACGTCGAGTTCTTCATGCTGTCGTTCACTTCTCGCCGGAAAACAGACAGGTTCTGGGTAAACCTGGGGGGGGGAGAGGGAGACAGGGAGAGACAGAGAGGAAGACAGACATACAGGGGAGGGGGGAGAGAGACAGACAGACAGATTGGGAAGAAAGACGGAAAGGGGAGAGAGAGTAAGAGAGCGAGACAGACGGGGGAGAGAAAGAAGGGAGAGAGAGAGAGAGAGAAAGCCAGGGGAGAAAGATAGAAAGGGGATGGAAAAAAGAGAAAGAGAGAGTGAGAGATGGGAGGGAAGAGAGACAGAGAGAGACAGACAGGGGACACAGAGTTATCACCATGGTAACTGTTGGGATGTCGACTAGTTACTGCTGCTTCAGGTGAACATAAATCAAATGAGACATGTTTGAATTGAAGAATAACTGATGAACTGTTGTATGAGTTTAACTGAGGTCGCTGTCTCCCCCCATGATGCAGTGAGGGGTCCCCCTATGATGCAGTGTGGGGTCCCCCTATGATGCAGTGTGGTGTCCCCTATGATGATGCAGCAGTGAGGGGTCCCCCCATGATGCAGTGTGGTGTCTCCCTATGATGATGCAGTGAGGGGTCTCCCCCCATGATGCAGTGGGGTGTCCCCCATGATGCAGTGAGGTGTCTCCCCCATGATGCAGTGTGGTGTCCCCCATGATGCAGTGAGGTGTCTCCCCCATGATGCAGTGTGGTGTCCCCCCCCCATGATGCAGTGGGGTGTCCCCCATGATGCAGTGGGGTGTCCCCCATGATGATGCAGTGAGGTGTCTCCCCCATGATGCAGTGGGTGTCCCCCCCCATGATGCAGTGGGTGTCCCCCCATGATGCAGTGGGGTGTCCCCCATGATGCAGTGGGGTGTCCCCCCATGACAGGGGACATGTTGGGCGTACCTGTCCCGGTTCTTCGTTAGGAGGTTCCTCTCTATTCCCTCCATCAGGTTCTCGAAACATAAGTGCATGGCCTGCTGCTTCCCATGATGGCTGTGGGCTGTCCCCCTCAGGTCACCACATGCTGTTCCATGATCAGTGGGGGTCACACACATGCAGTGGGGTGTCCACACACACACACACACACACACACACACACTGTCACGGTTCTTCACACAGGTTCACACACACACACACACCATCAGGTTCTCAAACATAAGTGCATGGCCACACACACACACACACACACACAGGCACGAAATACTGCACACACACACACACACACACACACACACACACACACACACACACACACGCACGTTAGCACACACACACACACACACACACACACCCACGTTAGCACACACACACACACACACACACGTTAGCACAGACACACACACACATTAGCACAGACACACACACAGGTTAGCACAGACACACACACACGTTAGCACAGACACACACACACACACGTTAGCACAGACACACACACGTTAGCACAGACACACACACACGTTAGCACAGACACACACACACGTTAGCACAGACACACACACACACACACACACGTTAGCACACACACGTTAGCACAGACACACACACACACACGCGTTAGCACACACACACACAGTTACCTTCTCGTTGAGCAGGATGAGGCCCAGTAGAGGTCGGGACATGGACCACTGGTTCCTACAGTCCTCGAAGATGATGATGTTCAACACTGTGGAAAGCATCTGCACCACAACACAACCACAAAAACATCAACCAGACAACATGTCAATACAACCACAAAAACAACAACCACCACACAACAACACAACAACCACACAACAACAGAACCACAACAACAACCACACAACCATAACAACAGATCCACAACAACCACAACACCACAACAAAAAACAAGGTCAATTTCACTTCTTCGAGTAACATGTATATACAGTAAAGATTTGTATTAATATATAGATAAAACTGTATTGTTATTGTGCTGCTACTTTGTGTGTAGTTATCATCCACAGATGACACCCAACAGAAGTGTGAGTACCTGCTGGATCATCTCCGGGTGCTGCTGCATGATGTGCAGGAAGCGATCGTCCGTCGCCATGGCAGCAGGCCTCTTCTTCGTGGAGCGGGACAGCTGCTTGAACAGGTAGGTCACTATGTGGTCCAGACTGGAGCAGCAGCCTGTGCACACCATCGTATCTGAAACATACACTCACACATGTAACCACCGCCGCCACGGGCACGCTCCCCAACCACCACGGGCACGCTCCCCAACCACCACGGGCACACTCCCCAACCACCACGGGCACACTCCCCAACCACCACGGGCACACTCCCCAACCACCACGGGCACACTCCCCAACCACCACGGGCACCTCCCCAACCACCACGGGCACACTCCCCAACCACCACGGGCACACTCCCCAACCACCACGGGCACACTCCCCAACCACCACCGCCACGGGCACACTCCCCAACCACCACGGGCACACTCCCCAACCACCACGGGCACACTCCCCAACCACCACGGGCACACTCCCAACCACCACGGGCACCTCCCCAACCACCACGGGCACACTCCCCAACCACCACGGGCACACTCCCAACCACCACGGGCACACTCCCCAACCACCACGGGCACACTCCCCAACCACCACGGGCACACTCCCCAACCACCCGGGCACACTCCCAACCACCACGGGCACACTCCCCAACCACCACGGGCACACTCCCAACCACCACGGGCACACTCCCCAACCACCACGGGCACTCCCAACCACCACGGGCACACTCCCCAACCACCACGGGCACACTCCCCAACCACCGCCGCCACGGGCACACTCCCCAACCACCGCCGCCACGGGCACACTTCCCCAACCACCGCCGCCACGGGCACACTCCCCAACCACCACGGGCACACTCCCCAACCACCACCGCCCGGGCACACTCCCCAACCACCACGGGCACACTCCCCAACCACCACAGCCACGGGCACACTCCCAACCACCACCGCCACCACGTGCACACTCCCCAACCACCACCACCGCCACGGGCACACTCCCCAGAGTCGTCTTACCGAGCGCGGTGAGCCCCTCTGATATCGACGACAGGATGTACATGACAACGTGCGGCTCCAGGCTGGCGATGAAGTTCATGTGGTCCTGAGTCAGCACCTCCAGCAGCGAGTAGAAGGACTGGCTGAGTTTAGGGTAGTCCTGCAGGGACAGCATGGAGACGGACACAAGGACATCACACAGCGTCTGCAACACCAGGCTCGGGGAGACGAGCCAGGTCCGCACAGAATATATACAGATACACACACACTCACACTCACACTCACACTCACACTCACACTCACACTCACACTCACACTCACACTCACACTCACACTCACACTCACACTCACACTCACACTCCGCAGCATGCAGGAGGAATAACCTACGAGTAAGTCACTGTGAGGGATGGACAGCAGCAGTTTGATGAAGGTCTGTAAGGCGTTGTCCAGAGCGTCGTCGCCGTAGAGACGGAAGACGCCGAAGTTGACGTAGTTCCCGCTGAGCACCGCCTTCAGCATGGCGAAGCAAACGCTGACGCCCTTCAGCTTCACGCCGTACACCTGGTCCTTCGGGACTTCTCCCAGCGTCAGGATTCGATTCCC
Organism: Etheostoma perlongum; assembly: GCA_026937815.1. Taxonomy (NCBI): domain Eukaryota; kingdom Metazoa; phylum Chordata; class Actinopteri; order Perciformes; family Percidae; genus Etheostoma; species Etheostoma perlongum. Next base: position 964,157 of record CM049386.1, read on the forward strand.
TGCACCGAGAAGGAAAGAAAAGGTGATGGTGGTCGATTCACTGCTGCTGCTGAACTCTTAATTAATTTAATTAAATGAATCGGCAACTAATTTGACAAGAGACTTTTTGAGTAATTTGTTAAACAAAAAAGGCATAAAAACAATGAAAACATTGGAAAAGGCTGCAAAAAGCAACATGAAAAGAGGAAAAGGCGTAAAAAAGGCACTGAAATTGAACAAAATGCAACAAAAAAATGCGAAGAAATCATTGAAAAAGGCTGTGGAAAAAGCGCAAAAAAATGCAACGTAAAAGGCGACAAAAACCTCGAAAAAAGTGTAGAAAAAGGAGTGTCATGGCCGCAAAAGTAATGTCGTTACAGTAGTGTAAACTTTATTTAAAACGCACTTTTCACAGCTCAAACGATTAATCGGTCTCCCACTACTAATGAGCACATGTCTGCATTTGATCATGTGATCATTTACTTCCCAATCATGTTTAGATAGAGAAGTGCATCTGGGTTCTATGTGTGGTTCTCGGTTCTTCAGCGGTATGGGTCAAAGTACCGTAGGTGGTGATCATCTTGCTGGTTTCCCTGAAGAGCAGGATGCCGTTGGGCGACGACACGTCGAACTGCAGCCTTTGGGATCTACAGACAACAACAGACAGAAGGTTAGTTATCAATGAATCACCATTCTCAGAGATGTAGGAGGATGTGCACCCCTCCCCCTGTCTGTCAACAGATCAGAGACAGACAGAGAGACAGACCGAGAGGACCATATCATTTCATAGCTCAGATATACTGTCGGTCAACAGATCAGAGACAGAGAGACAGACAGAGAGACAGACAGAGAGACAGAGAGGACCGAATAATTTCATAAGTCAGATCTACTGTCTGTCAACAGATCAGAGACAGAGAGACAGAGAGACAGACAGAGAGGACCATATCATTTCATAACTCAGATCTACTGTCTGTCAACAGATCAGAGACAGAGAGACAGACAGAGAGACAGACAGAGAGACAGACAGAGAGGACCATATCATTTCATAACTCAGATCTACTGTCTGTCAATGGATCAGTAAGATACAGGAGGAGGAGGATGGAAGAGTGGAAGATGAGACGCAGACAGAAAGAAGAGCGCAACAGGGATGGAGACAGAGAGAGAGTCAGAGGACAGACAGAGAGACAGAGAGGACCGTATCATTTCATAAGTCAGATCTACTGTCTGTCAAAGGATCAGAGACAGAGACACAGACAGAGAGACAGACGGAGAGGACCGTATCATTTCATAGCTCAGATATACTGTCGGTCAACGGATCAGAGACAGAGAGACAGACAGAGAGACAGACAGAGAGACAGACAGAGAGGACAGTAGCATTTCATAAGTCAGATCTACCGTCTGTCAACGGATCAGAGACAGAGAGACAGACAGAGAGACAGACAGAGAGACAGACAGAGAGGACAGTAGCATTTCATAAGTCAGATCTACCGTCTGTCAACGGATCAGAGACAGAGAGACAGACAGAGAGACAGACAGAGAGACAGACAGAGAGGACAGTAGCATTTCATAAGTCAGATCTACCGTCTGTCAAAGGATCAGATGGTAACATACAGGAGGAGGAGGATGGAAGAGTGGAAGATGAGACGCAGACAGAAAGAGGAGCGCAACAGGGATGGAGACAGAGAGAGAGTCAGAGGACAGACAGAGAGACAGAGAGGACCGTATCATTTCATAAGTCAGATCTACTGTCTGTCAAAGGATCAGAGACAGAGACACAGACAGAGAGACAGACGGAGAGGACCGTATCATTTCATAGCTCAGATATACTGTCGGTCAACGGATCAGAGACAGAGAGACAGACAGAGAGACAGACAGAGAGACAGACAGAGAGGACAGTAGCATTTCATAAGTCAGATCTACCGTCTGTCAACGGATCAGAGACAGAGAGACAGACAGAGAGACAGACAGAGAGACAGACAGAGAGGACAGTAGCATTTCATAAGTCAGATCTACCGTCTGTCAACGGATCAGAGACAGAGAGACAGACAGAGAGACAGACAGAGAGACAGACAGAGAGGACAGTAGCATTTCATAAGTCAGATCTACCGTCTGTCAAAGGATCAGATGGTAACATACAGGAGGAGGAGGATGGAAGAGCGGAAGATGAGACGCAGACAGAAAGAGGAGCGCAACAGGGATAGAGACAGAGAGAGAGTCAGAGGACAGAGAGACAGACAGAGAGACAGGGGAGTGCAACTTCTTCAAGTAGCCGGAGCGGGGGTGGGTGGAGGATGGGGTTATGGTTGAAGTGTTTGTTAGTTTTCTACTTTACCTGTTGTGAACCAGCTCGGCCATGAGTTTGAGGACAGGCGTGGTGCATGCTGGGTCGTGGTACCAGAGCTCTATGGCTCGCTGGAGGATGGGCATGTAGGCCGGATATCTGGGGGTCTGGGTTCAGGACGCTTCTCTTACAGGGTTAACCACGACTTTACAGGTTACAGGTAAGACTTTTTAAAACTACCTAGGATGAAATCTGACGGTG
>CM049386.1:971677-981677 GCA_026937815.1 Etheostoma perlongum
AGTTATGTGTAATCTGTTTAACCTTCTGAGCCCTGAGGCCATTTTTACAGTTCATTGTCCGTCTGGATTTATTTTATAATAACTTGTAAAACATCAACCCTGTTGTCTACAGTCAAGATATGAACATAATTTTTTTCAGGACAAACTGGGTTATTAGAATATTTGGGTTCCAATGAGGTCACTTGAATGTTAAAAATGGTTGTAGGACCTTAAAGACAAATAAATAAATAAAACGGAACATGACTCTTCCAGATATGTATTGGTATCACAGACAGAGCAGTTAAAACTCTAAAACACTTCTCATATGTCCTGGGAGTCACACTGGGAAGAAATAATCACTATAACTTATACAGATGGCAAAATCCAGACCTTTTATACCGACGCTTTTGCCCTCATGATATATATGCCAGTAATCAACATAGAGAGGAGACACGGAGCACTGAGCTAGCAGCAGAAATGAGCCAAAACGTGATGAATTATGGACATTGAGTGGATAAATCTTGGATGTAACGGTTTGGATTTAATGCTCAACGACCCCGAAAGAGGCTGGAAGTTCCAGGCTGGATAGAAAATCACCTGTAGAGGCTAGAAGGACCCGGAAAAGACCTCCGGGACCGCTAACTCGTTAGCTTTTAGCTGCAACAATCGGTAAGTTTCTGTGTTTTATGGTTATTAATTGATTAAACTATGAATCAGTGGTGCTGTTTTTGCTCGTGGACGAGCCTCTTGGGTTCACAGGGTTGATGACATGATATATCGGAATATCAGATTTTTAAATCACCAAATATCTGTAACGATATCGGCCTTAAGTCAGGCTCTAGTTAAAAGTGCTTCACAAGCAGCTTCATTAGCATATCACATTTAAATCAGGTGTCTACTTTTCCTTCCTGGTTTTGGGAAATCGATTCACTTTACCCAGAACACGTGGAGTCCCACAGGGGAGCGTCCTGGGGATCCTACTGCTTTTATTTCATTATCTAATGCTATGTTGCCCAAAAAATGTACCTTATTATGCTGATGACGTCACAAGATTATAACGGTCTTAGATTAAGAAATTACCAAGATTAATAACAGTTCAGTCATGACTCTAACCCTTCTTCTTCCAGATCTTATGAACACATAAAATGTATTTAGATTGGATTAAATCTTCTGTTAAACATGCCCGACGTGTCTTACTTTGAAAGAATTACTACTCTTCCCTCTTCATAACTGCTAGGGAAGTAAGGATGGTAACACAATGACTACATTATACGCCATCATGAGTAATAGAAGAAAGGTGGTTTTGTCGGCTATTATTTTTTAAATTGTATATTATTCATTTATTCTTTTTCTTCTTGGTATATGTCCTTTTCTCGGCATAAGGGTTTGTTGTGGGTAGGACGGGGTTAATAGAAAGATGTCTTGTTACAATTGACATTGTAATGTTGTACCTTCTATAAAATAAAGATACTTGAAAAAAAAAAAAAAAAAAAAGATTGTCCAACATGATGCTTTCAAATTGTGACCTTGTCAGATTGCTGTCGCAGCATTTAATGTAGAAATGTACTTTTATTTTTTATTTTATTTTGAAGGGGAATTTATTGAAACCTAAACTAATTAGATAAAGTGTGAAGAAAACATGTTTGTCTCGTTGAGTTCTTACCGACAGACTAACTCTCCGTCCATGGCGTCCTGCTCGTCCGTACTCGCAAAGGAAACCCGGCCGCCGATAACGGCGCCGATGATGTACACCAACCACGTCAGCCGCCCTGCACGGAGACAACGCAGCGTTAGCAGCACATCTACACTCTACAGACAGGAGACAGTGTGTGTGTGTGTGTGTGTGTGTGTGTGTGTGTGTGTGTGAGAGTGTGGTTGTGTGTGTGTGTGTGTGTGTGAGAGTGTGGTTGTGTGTGTGTGAGAGAGAGTGTGGTTGTGTGTGTGTGTGTGAGAGAGTGTGGTTGTGTGTGTGTGTGTGTGTGTGTGAGAGAGTGTGGTTGTGTGTGTGTGTGTGAGAGAGAGAGTGTGGTTGTGTGTGTGTGTGAGAGAGAGAGAGAGAGTGTGTGTGTGTGTGTGTGTGTGTGTGTGTGTGTGTGAGAGAGTGTGGTTGTGTGTGAGTGATAGTGTGTGTGAGAAAGAGTGGTAGAGTGTGTGTGTGCTAGTGTCTCTCTCTCTGAGTGTGTGTGTGCATGTGTCTCTCTGTGTATGGGTGAGTGTATGCAGCGTGCGTGTCTCTGTGCATGTGTCGGTGTGTGTGTGCAGCATGTGCGTAGCGCGCGTGTGTGTGTGTCTATGTGTGTGTGCAGCATGTGCGTAGCGCGCGTTTGTGTGTGTCTATGTGTGTGTGTGTGTCTATGCAGCATGTGTGTGTGTGTGTGCAGTGTGTGTGTCTGTCTCTGAGTGTGTTTGTGTGAGTGTGTGTGTCTCTGAGTGTGTGTGTGCAGCGCGTGTGTGTGTGTGCAGCGTGTGTGTGTGTGTGTGCAGCGTGTGTGTGTGTGCAGCGTGTGTGTGTGTGTGCAGCGTGTGTGTGTGCAGCGTGTGTGTGTGTGCGTGGGCAGCATGTGTGTGTGTGTGTGTGTGTGTGCAGCGCGTGCGTGTGTGTGTGCAGCGTGTGTGTGGCGTGTGTGTGTGTGTGTGTGTGCGCAGCGTGTGTGTGTGCAGCGCGTGCGTGTGTGTGTGCAGCGTGTGTGTGCAGCGTGTGTGTGTGTGTGTGTGTGCGCAGCGTGTGTGTGTGTGCAGCGTGTGTGTGTGTGTGTGTGTGTGTGTGTGTGTGCAGCGTGTGTGTGTGTGTGTGTGTGTGTGTCTCTATCTCCATATCTCTATCTCTGTGTGTGTGTGTGTGTGTGTGTGCAGCGTGTGTGTGTGTGTGTGTGTGTGTGCAGCGTGTGTGTGTGTGTGTGTGTGTGTGTGTGTGTGTATGTGTGTGTGTGTGCAGCGTGTGTTTGTGTGTGTGTGCAGCGTGTGTGTGTGTGTGTGTGCAGCGTGTACCCTCCTGCACCGTGACGTCTGCGGAGCTGGAGTTGGTGGACTGCAGCAGCTCCTGGTAGGTCTGGGCCGCCTGGTCGAACAGCTGGACCAGCAGAGCACACGTCTTCTCGTACTCACACCTCCCGATGGTGGACAACTGGTCCAGCTGCTGCTGCACCAGGCCCGCGTCGTCCAGAGGGTCCTCCAGACCGTCTCTGGGGACGGGACAGGGACAGACATTTATTATATCTATCTATCTCTCTATCCATTTCTTTATCTATCTATCTATCTCCATATCCATCCATCTCTCTGTCCATACTTATCCAACTCTCTCTCCCTCTCTTTCTTTCTATCTCCATATCTCTCCCGATGTTTTTTGTCACTTTTCCTGACTGATCATAATCCATTCATCTGTTGAGAATTTCCTCAAAGTACAAGGTGACGTCTTTAACCCCTCGTGTTGCCTTCCGGTTGGACATCATTTCAACTTTTTTGTCACTTTTTTCAGTGTTCTTAGTTTTTAGCAAATGCTATAAAATGGAGTAAAACACCCAAATTCAATAGAAGTAGAGGACTGATCATTTATTTTACATGTGAAAAGAACCATCCACGTTGTATTTTTTGACTACTTGGTTGAAAGAAACCAGGATTTGTGATATAGAAACCGGATCAAGTCCGACAGATCTCACCTGAGGATGACGTGGACCGACTCCAGCCGTGATGTGATGTAGGCCTTGGTGACCTCGGGGGTGTAGGTCTCAAGCAGGTGGGGCTCCGTGGCTTTGACGTAGGGGACCGACGCCGCCAGGCGCTGCCACAGACTCAGCAGGTAGTGGACGCTGTTGGGGGCGAACTCCCAGTGCTGACAGACCGGAGGAGACCAACAGGTGAGTCCGTGATCCCTTCGGTCCTAAAAACTCTCTAAGACCTTCCAGCAGGGTCCAGAATTAGCTCCATGTACCAGCCACATGCTGGTAGATTATACAAGTGGCTGGTATGGGGGGGGGATGGATACAGCGTAGTATCGCAATATTTTAAGATGCAATACTGTTTCGATACATAGGCGCAAAGTATGGATGTTATTATATATTGCATATGTGTACATTATTATATATTATTATATATTATATATGTGGTGTCAGTTTGTCCCGTTTTGCAGCGAGTGAGATGAACAAACAGAGAAATGTTTCTTTTTAGATGAAACAGATGTTGATGAGTTTCCTTTTGGGGACGTCGTTAGAAATTGGGAAAAAAATTAGAAGTTGGAAAAAAGGTGATAAATTGTAATATATCACAGAATATTGCAATATGTTTAAAATCGTAATAATATCGTGTCATAAGTATCGTGATGATATTGATGATATCTGGTAGATTTCTTTCACTAACGAGCCTAAACACATTAGAGTGGCTATTAGATATATCAGAGTAAACATAAGAGCTCCTCTCGGACCCTGCTGCTGTAACTTGGACTCTGTTTTGGTGATACTGGCTTTATTTCTTCATTGTTTCGGCGTTTTTCCACCACGCGGTAACTCCTCGCCTCTACTCGCCTTTTTTAGGTTTTCCATTCTGATAAAACTCCCTGGTACCTGCTAACAGGTACTTTATGTAGTACTACCTCAGTCAAGGCTCCAAGCTGCTGAGGAGAAAACCTGCAGACTGCTGATTGGTCGGAGAGAATCGTCTCTAATTGCTGCAGACAGCTGATTGGTCGGAGAGAATCGTCTCTAATTGCTGCAGACAGCTGATTGGTCGGAGAGAATCGTCTCTAATTGCTGCAGACAGCTGATTGGTCGGAGAGAATCGTCACTAATCGCTGCAGACTGCTGATTGGTCGGAGAGAATCGTCTCTAATCGCTGCAGACTGCTGATTGGTCGGAGAGAATCATCTCTAATCACTGCAGACAGCTGATTGGTCGGAGAGAATCGTCTCTAATCGCTGCAGACAGCTGATTGGTCGGAGAGAATCGTCTCTAATGGCTGCGTTATCATCACTAGCGACAGAGGGGGGTGGGGGAGGGGCTAAATGTGTCTCCCAAACGCTATAAATGAAATTTAAGACCTCGGATGAAACATTTAAGACTTTTTAAGACCCCGCGGGACCCTGATGTCTGAGCTTCCTGGACGGGTGACCTGGGACTCCCGTGCTACAGATATGAAGTGATCGGAGAGCGCCACCCACCTGCAGGCGGGTGACGGTGAAGGGGCTAAATGTGTCTCCCGAATCGCTATCGGGGTAGTTCTCCACTTTGACCAGCTCCCCCAGCTGGTAGTTACTCTTCAGCCTCGCCAGCAGACGGCAGCACTCGTGGTAGTTATTGGGATCTGGCAGACACTGAGAGAGAAACACACACACACACAGACACACACACACACACACACAGACACACACACACACACACAGACACACACACACACACACACACAGAGACACACACACACACACACACACACACAGATACTCCACTTTGACACACACACACCACACTGGAGACACACACACACACACACACACAGAGACACACACACACACACACACACACACAGACACACACACACAGGGACACACACACACAGACACACACACACACACACACACACACACACACACACACACACACACACACACAGACACACACACAGACACACACACACACACACACACACAGAGACACACACACACACACACACACACACACACACACAGACACACACACACAGACACACACACACAGACACACACACACACACAGACACACACACACACACACACACAGATACACACACACACACACACACACACACACACACACAGACACACACACACACACACACACACACAGACACACACACACACACAGACACACACAGACACACACACACAGACACACACACACACACACAGACACACACACACACACACAGACACACACACACACACACACACACACACACACACACACAGACACACACACACACACACACACACAGACACACACAGGTAAAAAAACTAAAGCATTGAAAAGAACCCCCCTCCCCCAAAAAAAAAATACATCCAAAGTAAACAGCAAAAAAAAACAACATCAGAAACTTTACAAAAACATTGATAATTTAAAAACAAACAAACAAACTCAGAAGCTACAGCCATCAACTCAGTTCTGATTGGCCAACGGCACATTGAGCATGAGAGTGGAGTCCAAAACCGGTCGTTTTCTCTATAAAAACTGTACCTGCTGCCTCCTAACTCATCTTAAATCTTTCTTTTTCCACTTTATGTCCCCATAGACCACATAAACAAGACAAATGTGTTGATTCCGCACCGGACTCACATCCGCACCCGACTCACATCCGCACCCGACTCACATCGGGTAGTGACAGTTCCACTTACTTTACCCGGGCCATGGAGAAAATCTTATTGACCCCTGCAGACGGTGACAAAAATCCCTAAAAACCCAGAGCAGGACCTGTGTGTGTGTGTGTGTGCATGTGTGTGTGTGTGTGTGTGTATCTGTGTGAGTGTGTGTGTGTGTGTGTGTGTGTGTGTGTGTGTGTGTGTGTGTGTGTGAGACCAACCTGTGGGTTCGCTAGTATCCTCTTCACTCCGTCCACCAGATGCGAGAGGAACTTTGCTCTCTCTGCGTTGTTGAAGAGAGACCTCCGGACGGAGGCTATCTGGACTAGACACGACAAGACCTGCACACAAAAACACAACGCTCGGTCTCAGACCGCCGTCTCTTCTGGAGCGCTTTTTTTAGCTGTTGTTATAGCAACAAAAGATGCTCTCAGTTGCTTTTATTTTTTTTTAACTAAAAAGCAAATGACACGAAGAGCTTACTCACCAACGGGGAAAGGGACGGAGGGATGGAATGATATAAATTGAAAAAGAGCTGCAGCGTCGAGGAATCGAGAAATGCTGCAAGACAGAAATAAAACAAACAAAACAAGCTTCAAATGTTGAAATCAGGGCTCCAGAATACTGAGACTCCATTGGTTGGTTCAGGTTTCCCCAAGTTAAAAACCTTTTTTAAGGGCTCATATTATGCTAATTTTCAGGTTCTTATATCTGTATTTTGAGGTTGTACCAGAATAGGTTAATGTGGTTTAATATTGAAAAACACCATATTTTTGTAGTACTGCACATTGCTGCAGCTCCTCTTTTCACCCTGTGTGTTGAGCTCTCTGTTTTAGCTCCAGAGTGAGACATCCCACTTCTTTACTATCTTTGTTGGTATTCGCACATGCTCAGTACCTAGGTAAGGACTACTAGCCAGTCAGGTGCAGAGTATGAGGGTCCTGACAGTACCTAGGTAAGGACTACTAGCCAGTCAGCCAGAAGCAGAGTATGAGGCCCTGACAGTACCTAGGTAAGGACTACTAGCCAGTCAGAAGCAGAGTATGAGGCCCTGACAGTACCTAGGTAAGGACTACTAGCCAGTCAGAAGCAGAGTATGAGGGCCCTGACAGTACCTAGGTAAGGACTACTAGCCAGTCAGGAGCAGAGTATGAGGCCCTGACAGTATCTAGGTAAGGACTACTAGCCAGTCAAAAGCAGAGTATGAGGGTCCTGACAGTACCTAGGTAAGGACTACTAGCCAGTCAGGAGCAGAGTATGAGGGGCAGTACCTAGGTAAGGACTACTAAAGTCTGGACTAGTATGAGGCTGCAAGTTTAAACTGGGAGGGGAATGGGGCGTTTGGACCTCTGATTGGCTGTTTAAACTGGGAGGGAATGGGAGAGGACCTCTGATTGGCTGTTAGAGGGAATAGGAGAGGACCTCTGATTGGCTGTTAGAGGGAATAGGAGAGGACCTCTGATTGGCTGTTAGAGGGAATAGGAGAGGACCTCTGATTGGCTGTTAGAGGGAATGGGAGAGGACCTCTGATTGGTTATTAGAGGGAATGGGAGAGGACCTCTGATTGGTGGACTGCATGTAGACATGGCGTATCTTTCAGGTTGTCTCGGTGCTCGCTGGCTGCAGGTACCTGATCTCCATGACGTGGGGATCTGCACGGTGCAGAGGTCGTCCGACGACTCGTCTGTGGAGGTTCCTATAAAGTCGTAGTTGAGGCAATTGTAGCTGAGTTTGAGGAGCTGCATCAGCAGACCGTGCTGGGACTCATCGTTCAGGTTCAGGTTCTTCCCCGAAGCCTGGGAACAAAACACCCAGCATCACACCAACGTCTCACTCTTCTCGTATTCTGGCTGATTAAAGTGCATTTAAGTTCAGAATCAGAAATACTTTATTCATCCCTGATTACAATATATACATTAAATAATAATAGGATAAAATACATGAACAAATATTTGAATATATACAAGTTGAGAATACAAAAATGTGCAACTGCTTAAATAGTGATGATAAAATGTAAATAGAACAATTGCCAGCCAATGAGAGCCTGGCTATCAGCATCCTTTACCCAGCTCATGAATATTAATGAGCTCAGGCAGCATGATGTCAGTCTGATTACTCCTCTTGTTTCTTTTCATTGGCTAGAGCTGACTCTCACACACACACACACACACACACACACACACACACACACACACACACACAACACACACACACACAAACCTCCACTCTTAACTAACACACACTCTAACACACAAACAAACACACACACTCACTCTAACACACACACTCACTCTAACACACACACTCACTCTAACACACACACACTCACTCTAACACACACACACTCACTCTAACACACACACACTCACTCTAACACACACACACTCACTCTAACACACACTCACTCTAACACACACTCACTCTAACACACACTCACTCTAACACACACTCACTCACACTAACACACACACACACACACACACACACACACACACACACACACACACACACACACACACACACACACACACACACACACACACACACACACACACACACACACACACACACACACACACACACACACACACACACACACACACACACACACACACACACTTAAAAGTCTTCTCTAATACCCTGTAACTTGGTATGTTCTATCATTGTTGGTGTATTTGTAAGAACTGCTCACAATTGTTACTGTTTGTTCACTTTGTTTTGTCTTTAGAAAGAGAAAGAGAAAGGGAGAAAACAAAGAAAAGTTAATATAGTAGTTAATATAGTAGTAGTAGTAATATAGTAGTTAATATAGTATTAGTAGTAATATAGTAGTTAATATATAGTAGTTAATATAGTTTGGTACAAACAAATATATAAAAGGATCTTTCTCTTTAACTAAAAGCTCTATCTCTGTAGGGATCCATCCCATAATGTCACACACACTTAATATTAATAAATATTAATAATATAATTATCTCAGTCTGTCAGCAGCAACACAACTTTTAGTGACCATTTCTTTTCAAAACCTTCAGCGCCCTCCTCCAGACAGTTACTAGTAACCAAGGAGGACACGGAGCATTAAAAAACACATGGACTCTTCTGAGTCGTCAGTATCTTCACTCCAGACGCCAAAATGTCCTGAACAACGTCAAACTGAGACATTCAGACAGAGCTGTGGAGCTTAATTAGCTCTGTAGCGTTCATTAATATCAAAAGGTTACACAGTAAAGCTTTAATATTTGACCAATTTCAGAAAATGTCATTTTTATCAGTCACTTAGACAAAAAAAATGTGTATGTGTGTGCATGTATATGTGTGTGTGTGTGTGTGTGTGTGTGTATGTATATGTACATGTGTGTGTGAGTGTATGTGTGTGTATGTGCGTGTGTGTGTGTATATGTGCGTGTGTGTGTATATGTGCATGTATATGTGCATGTGTGTGTGTATGTGTGCGTGTATGTTTATCTGCGTGTGTGTGTGTGCATATGTGTATATGTGTGCGTGTGTGTGTGTGTGCAATGTATATGTGCATTGTGTGTATTTGACCGTTTCAGAAAATGTCATTAGACACCAAAAATGTGCATGTGTATATGTGCATGTGCGTGTGTGTGTATGTGTGTGTGTGTGTGAGTTACGCACTAAACTTTACATATTTGTGTAATTTGTTTATAAAATGTCATTAGATGTGTGTGTGTGTGTGTG
>CM049386.1:986677-996677 GCA_026937815.1 Etheostoma perlongum
AAAGTATTGAGTTGTGTACTCAGCTCTACTGAGGAGACAGCAAATACACAGCTGGATGTATAGTATATAGTATACAGTATAGACTGTATATGTATACTGTATGTATAAGTATAGACTGTATATAGTATTATAGACTGTATGTATATTATAGTATATAGACTGTATATAGTATAGACTGTATAGCCTGTATGTAGACTGTATGTATAAGTATAGACTGTATATAGTATTATATTATAGACTGTATGTATGTAGACTGTATGTATAAGTATAGACTGTATATAGTATTATAGACTGTATGTAGACTGTATGTATAAGTATAGACTGTATATAGTATTATAGACTGTATGTAGACTGTATGTATAGACTGTATGTATAGACTGTATATGTAGCCTGCATGTATATAGACTGTATTATAGACTGTATAAGTATAGACTGTATATAGTATTATAGCCTGTATAGACTGTATAGTATACTGTATATAGTATTATAGACTATAGACTGTATATAGTATATAGACTGTATGTATAAGTATAGACTGTATATAGTATTATAGACTGTATGTATAAGTATAGACTGTATATAGTATTATAGACTGTATGTATACTGTATATAGTATAGACTGTATGTATAAGTATAGACTGTATATAGTATTATAGACTGTATGTATAAGTATAGACTGTATATAGTATTATAGACTGTATGTAGACTGTATGTATAAGTATAGACTGTATATAGTATTATAGACTGTATGTATAAGTATAGACTGTATATAGTATTATAGCCTGTATGTAGACTGTATGTATAAGTATAGACTGTATATAGTATTATAGACTGTATGTAGACTGTATGTATAAGTATAGACTGTATATAGTATTATAGACTGTATGTAGACTGTATGTATAAGTATAGACTGTATATAGTATTATAGCCTGTATGTAGACTGTATGTATAAGTATAGACTGTATATAGTATTATAGACTGTATGTATGTATAAGTATAGACTGTATATATTATAGCCTGTATGTAGACTGTATGTATGTATAGATATAGTATAGACTGTATGTACTGTATGTATAAGTATAGACTGTATATAGTATAGACTGTATGTAGACTGTATGTATAAGTATAGACTGTATATAGTATTATAGACTGTATGTAGACTGTATGTATAAGTATAGACTGTATATAGTATTATAGACTGTATGTATAAGTATAGACTGTATATAGTATTATAGACTGTATGTAGTATACTGTATGTATAAGTATAGACTGTATATAGTATATATAGACTGTATGTATAAGTATAGACTGTATATAGTATTATAGACTGTATGTATAAGTATAGACTGTATATAGTATTATAGACTGTATGTATAAGTATAGACTGTATATAGTATTATAGATGTATGTATAGTATATACTGTATGTATAAGTATAGACTGTATATAGTATTATACTGTATATAGACTGTATGTATACTGTATATAGTATTAGACTGTATGTATATAGTTATAGACTGTATGTATAAGTATAGACTGTATATAGACTGTATGTATATGTATTATAGACTGTATATAGTATTATAGACTGTATGTATAAGTATAGACTGTATAAGTATAGTATATAGTATTATAGCCTGTATGTAGACTGTATGTATAAGTATAGACTGTATATAGTATTATAGACTGTATGTAGACTGTATGTATAAGTATAGACTGTATATAGTATTATAGCCTGCATGTAGACTGTATGTATAAGTATAGACTGTATATAGTATTATAGTATGTATAAGTATAGACTGTATATAGTATTATAGCCTGTATATAGTATTATAGCCTGCATGTAGACTGTATGTATAAGTATAGACTGTATATAGTATTATAGCCTGTATGTAGACTGTATGTATAAGTATAGACTGTATATAGTATTATAGACTGTATGTATAAGTATAGACTGTATATAGTATAGACTGTATGTATAAGTATAGACTGTATATAGACTGTATGTATAAGTATAGTATAAGTATAGACTGTATGTAGACTGTATGTATAAGTATAGACTGTAGACTATAGCCTATATGTATGTATAGACTGTATATGTATAAGTATAGACTGTATATAGTATTATAGCCTATAGACTGTATGTATGTATAAGTATAGACTGTATATAGTATTATAGACTGTATGTAGACTGTATGTATAAGTATAGACTGTATATATGTAGACTGTATGTAGACTGTATGTATAAGTATAGACTGTATATGTATATAGTATTATAGACTGTATAGTATAGACTGTATGTGTATAGACTGTATATAGTATTATAGCCTGTATGTGTATAGACTGTATATAGTATTATAAACTGTATGTAGACTGTATATAGTATATATAGACTGTATGTATATAGACTGTATATAGTATTATAGACTATGTATAAGTATGTATATAAGTATAGACTGTATATAGTATATATAGACTGTATATAGTATTATAGACTGTATAGACTGTATATGTATAAGTATAGACTATAGTATTATATAAACTGTATATTATATAGACTGTATATAGTATATAGACTATGTGTATATAGTATATAGACTGTATAAGTATAGACTAAGTATAGACTGTATATAGTATTATACCTATATAGTATTATAGACTATATATAGTATGTAGCCTGTATATAGACTGTATATATATATAGACTGTATGTATGTATAGTATATAGACTGTAGTATAAGTATAGACTGTATATAGTATGTAAGTATAAGTATATATAGACTGTATGTATAAGTATAGACTGTATATAGTATATTATAGTATAAGTATAGACTGTATATAGTATATAGACTATAGACTGTATATAGTAGACTGTATAGACTGTATATAGTATTATAAACTGTATGTAGACTATAGACTGTATATAGTATATAGACTGTATATAGTATATAGACTGTATGTATAAGTATAGACTGTATATAGTATTATAGACTGTATGTATAAGTATAGACTGTATATAGTATTATAGCCTGTATGTATAAGTATAGACTGTATATAGTATTATAGTATGTAGACTGTATGTATAAGTATAGACTGTATATAGTATTATAGACAATGTATAAGTATAGACTGTATATAGTTAATGTATAAGTATAGACTGTATATAGTATTATAGACTGTATGTAGACTGTATGTATAAGTATATATAGACTGTAAGTATAAGTATAGACTGTATATAGTATATAGACTGTAAGTATAAGTATAGACTGTATATAGTATTATAGACTGTATGTATAATATAGACTGTATATAGAGCTCTGTATAGACTGTAGTATAAGTATAGACTGTATATAGTATTATAGACTGTATGTATAAGTATAGACTGTACAAGTGTATAAGTATAGACTGTATATAGTACTGTATGTAGACTGTATGTATAAGTATAGACTGTATATAGTATATAGACTAGATATAGACTGTATATAGTATTATAGACTGTATGTATAAGTATAGACTGTATAGTATTATATAGTATAAGTTAGACTGTATATATATATAGACTGTAAGTATAAGTATAGACTGTATATAGTATTATAGACTGTAAGTATAAGTTTGACTGATATAGTATAAGACTGTAAGTATAAGTATATAGACTGTATATGTATAAGTGTAATAGACTGTATATAGTATATATAGACTGTATCCAAAGTATAGACTGTATATAGTATTATAACTGTATGTATAAATAGACTGTATATAGTATTATAGACTGATGTACAATAAGTATAAAAAGATATAAAATTTTATTTTTTGTTAGAATCACCAACAAGTGGGACACAATTGTGAACTGGAACAAAATATTGGATATTTTAAATAGTAAAAAATTATATACTTTGTGCAGACAAACTCCATTGAATGCATCCAATGTTGGCCAACACCTGTGTGGACAAGTATAAATGCACCTGCTCTGTGAGGTGGGAGAGTCTGTCCCATAGGACAGACAATGAAGACCAAGAGAACACACCAGGCAGTCGTTAGAGACACTGTACCAAAGTCCTTATAGACTGTATTTATGGAAGAGTGGCAAAAGACAAGCCAGTATTCAAAGTGCAAGCGTCCATTTTAAAAGTCTCATCTAAAGTTTGTCCCCTAAACTTATCAGACCATTATAGACTGACATGTAGGCCCAAACATGTATAGAATAGAGAAGGTCTCTGGTCAAACAATACCAAAATCACAACTTTTCTCATCTAAAGTATAGACCTGGAGACACCAAATAGTGTGGAGATGTTCAAAAACCAGGAAAATCCTTTTTGGTATAAATAGCGTCAACACAGCTCATCACCCTCAACTGTATACACCATCCCCACTGTCAAACATGGTGGTGGCAGCATCAAAGTTTGGGCCTGCTTTTCTTCAGCAGGGACAGGGAAGATGGTTCAAAGTAAGATGTATATGCAGCCAAATATAGGACCATTCTGGATAAAACCTGTTGGAGTCTGCAAAAGACCTGAAACTGGGATGGAGATTTATCTTCCAACAAGACAATGATCCCAAACATACAGCAAAATCTACAAAGGAATGGTTACAAATAAAGTTATCCAGGTGTTAGAATGGCCAAGTCAAAGTCAGACCTGAATCCAATCGAGAATCTGTGGAAAAGCTGAAAACTGCTGTTTAAAGTCTCCATCCAACCTCATAGCTCCAGCTGTTTACAAGGAAGAATGGGCAAGAATGTCAGTGTCTCGATGTGCAAAAACTGATAGAGACATAGACTGTATATCGCAGCAAAAGGTGGCTCTACAAAGTATTAATACACCACTTTTCAGTTTTTTACAATATAAAAAGGTTTAAAATATCCAATAGATTTTGTTCAATTCCAATTGTGTCCCACTTGTTGGTGATTCTTCACAAAAAATAAAATTTTTATATCTTTATAGCCTGAAATGTGTCAAAAGTTTGAAAACAATACTTTACAGAAGCACTGTATATAGTATTAAGACTGTAAGTATAAGTATAGACTGTATATAGTATTTACAATGTATGTAGACTGTATTATAAATATAGACTGTATATACCCGCGTTACAATGTATAAGTATAGAGTTGGAGTTGTTACAATACTCGAGGGGCAGAGGGTTGGCGTATAGACTTACAATACCCGTCAGTACAATACCACGTTACAATACTGTACAATACCCGTAGTAACAATACCCGTCAGTTACAATACCACGTCTGTTACAATACCACGTCAGTTACAATACCACGTCGTTACAATACCACGTCAGTTACAATGCCGTTACAATACCGCGTTACAATATCAGTACAATATAGTTACGTTACAATACCCGTCAGTTACAAATAGACGTTACAATAGTCAGTTATACAATGTTACAATACCCGTCAGTTACAATACCAGTAACTGTCAGTTACAATACCGTTACAATACCACCCAGTTATAAGTTAGACAATACAATAGACGTATGTTACAATACCAAGAGTTACAATATGTATAAGTTACAATACCCGTCAGTTACAATAGTATTAATACCCAGTTACAACTGTACGTATAAGTTACAATACCCAGTCAGTTACAATAGACTGTCATGTTACAATACCTGTATAGTTACAATACCACGTCACTGTTACAATACCAATACCACGTCAGTTACAATAACAATAGACGTCGACGTTACAATACCCGTCAGTTACAATACCACGTACAATACTGTAGTACAATACCGCGTTACAATACCACTGTTACAATACCCCGTTACAATACAATACCCCGTTACAATACCCGTCAGTTACAATACCACGTTACAATACCACGTCAGTTACAATACCACGTCAGTTACAATACCGTTACAATACCCGTCAGTTACAATACGTCAGTTATAGTTACAATGTATGTAACAATACCACGTTCAATAGTTACAATACCACGTTCAATAGTTACAATAGACTGTATTACAATACCACGTCAGTATAGTTTAATACCCGTCAGTTACAATACCGTCAGTTATAATACCCGCCAGTTACAAGACTGTTACAATACCCGTCAGTTACAATACAGTTACAATACCACGTACAATACCCGCGACAATACCATGTCGTTACAATACCAGTTACAATACCCGTTACAATACCCGTGGGGTAACAATGTTACAATACCACGTGTACAATACCCGTATAATACCCGTTACAATACCCACGTCAGAAACAATATGCGTTACAATACCACGTTATAATTAGTTTACAATACCACGTATAACAATACCGCGTTACAATACCACGTCAGTAACAATACCACGTTACAATACCACGTTACAATACCACGTTACAATACCACGTTACAATACCAGTTACAATACGTCAGTAACAATCAGTTACAATACCACGTTACAATACCACGTGAAAGTAACAATACCACGTTACAATACCACAATACCACGTTACAATACCCGTCAGTTACAATACCACGTATAATACCACGTAACAATACCATGTTACAATACCCGTTACAATACCCGTCAGTTACAATACCCCAGTTACAATACCCGTACAATACCACGTCGTTAACAATACAATACCCGTCAGTACAATACCACGTTACAATACCCATCAGTAACAATACCACGTCAGTAACAATACCACGTTATAATACCCGTCTGTTACAATAGACAGTTACAATACCCGTCAGTTACAATACCACGTCAGTTACAATACCGTTACAATACCCGTCAGTTACAATACCACGTTACAATACCCAATAGACGTCAGTACAATACCACGTTACAATACCACGTTACAATACCACGTACAATACCACATTACAATAATAGTTACAATACCACGTACAATAAGTTACAATAGACGTCAGTTACAATACCACGTTACAATACCCGTCAGTAACAATACCACAATACCCGTCAGTAACAATACCACGTTACAGTTACAATACCACGTCAGTTACAATACCAGCGTTACAATACCAGTCAGTAACAATACCACGTCAGTAACAATACCCGTTATAAATACCACGAAGTTACAATACCGCGTTATAATACCCGTCAGTTACAATACCAAACGTTACAATACCACGTCAGTAACAATACCACGTTACAATACCACGTCAGTAACAATACCACGTTACAATACCACGTCAGTAACAATACCACGTTACAATACCACGTTATAATACCACGTCAGTTACAATACCACGTTACAATACCACGTCAGTAACAATACCGTTACAATACCCGTTACAATACCCATGTCGGTAACAATACCACGTTACAGTTACAATACCACGTCAGTTACAATACCACGTTACAATACCACGTCAGTAACAATACCACGTCAGTAACAATACCACGTTACAATACCACGTCAGTTACAATACCACGTTATAATACCACGTCAGTTACAATACCACGTCAGTTACAATACCACGTTACAATACCACGTTACAATACCACGTTACAATACCACGTTACAATACCACGTCAGTTACAATACCACGTTACAATACCACGTCAGTAACAATACCACGTTATAATACCACGTCAGTTACAATACCACGTTACAATACCACGTCAGTTACAATACCACGTTACAATACCACGTCAGTTACAATACCACGTTACAATACCACGTCAGTAACAATACCACGTTACAATACCACGTCAGTTACAATACCACGTCAGTAACAATACCACGTTATAATACCACGTCAGTTACAATACCACGTTATAATACCACGTCAGTAACAAATACAATACGTCAGTTACAATACCAACGTTACAATACCACGTCAGTAACAATACCGTTACAAATACCACCCCGTACAATACAATACATACGCGTCAGTAACAATACCACGTTACAATACCACGTCAGTAACAACGTTACAATACCACGTAACAATACCCGTCGTTACAATACCACGTTACAATACCACGTCAGTAACAATAGTAACAATACCAGTAACAATACAATACCAGTAACGGGGGGCCGTTACAATACCCGTCAGTTACAATACCACGTTCACGTTACAATACCACGTCAGTTACAATACCACGTTACAATACCACGTCAGTTACAATACCACGTCAGTTACAATACCAGTTACAATACCACGTTACAATACCACGTTACAATACCACGTCAGTTACAATACCACGTTACAATACCACGTCAGTTACAATACCACGTTACAATACCACGTCAGTTACAATACCACGTTACAATACCACGTTACAATACCACGTCAGTAACAATACCACGTTACAATACCACGTCAGTTAACAATACCACGTTACAATACCACGTTACAATACCACGTCAGTTACAATACCACGTTACAATACCACGTTACAATACCACGTCAGTTACAATGGGGTTACATACCAGTTACAATACCACGTCGCAACAATACCAGTACAATACAATACCAGTTACAATACCACGTCAGTTACAATACCCGTCAGTACAATACGTTACAATACCACGTCAGTTACAATACCACGTCAGTTACAATACCACGTTACAATCAGTAACAATACCACGTCAGTAACAATACCACAGTAACAATACCACGTTACAATACCACGTCAGTTACAATACCACGTCAGTACAATACAATACCGTTACAATACCACGTCAGTAACAATACCACGTTACAATACCACGTCAGTAACAATACCACGTTACAATACCACGTCAGTAACAATACCACGTCAGTAACAATACCACGTCAGTAACAATACCACGTCAGTTACAATACCACGTCAGTTACAATACCACGTCAGTTACAATACCACGTCAGTAACAATACCACGTCAGTTACAATACCACGTCAGTTACAATACCACGTCAGTTACAATACCACGTTACAATACCACGTTACAATACCACGTCAGTAACAATACCACGTTACAATACCACGTTACAATACCACGTCAGTAACAATACCACGTTACAATACCACGTTACAATACCACGTCAGTAACACTATCAAGTTAGGTTACCCAACATTAAAATTAACTCGAAAATTCCGCAGATATTTTACCAGTGTGCCTACTACTTGGTGCACATCCTAATAACAATAAAACAAAAAATAATAAGTGTTTCCTGTCTTAACCCTTCAGAGACCTTGTTCAAGTCTCAAATCAGCCCATTCAGCCCAATAAACACCAAAGTCTTGTCTTGGTTTAACCTTTTAATCATGTTTCTACGTTCAAGTATGGCGATACAGCACAATTTCCCATTAAAGTGAGATTTCGAGAAAACCGTGCAGCACATCTCTTAGAAAAGTCATAGCCCAACATTCCCGATCATTACGCACGTTTTGATGTATTTTGTGTGCGCGTGTTGGCAACGCTCCGGGACTAGTTACGAAATAAACTGACGAAAATGTGGCGGAAGATTAAGAAATAATAAGTATGGGCAATAACAGTTATTGAACTGACTTATTACACATTTACAATTACAACATGAAGACAACATGAGGGCAACATGAAGACAACATGAGGGCAACATGAAGACAACATGGGGACAACATGGGGACAACATGAAGACAACATGAGGACAACATGAAGACAACATGAGGGCAACATGAGGGCAACATGAGGGCAACATGAGGGCAACATGAAGACAACATGGGACAACATGGGG
The DNA here is from genome assembly GCA_026937815.1 of Etheostoma perlongum. Lineage (NCBI taxonomy): Eukaryota > Metazoa > Chordata > Actinopteri > Perciformes > Percidae > Etheostoma > Etheostoma perlongum. Next base: position 996,353 of record CM049386.1, read on the forward strand.
ACAACATGAAGACAACATGGGGGCAACATGAGGGAAGGCAACAGGGCAACATGAGGGCAACATGAGGGCAACATGAGGGCAACATGAAGGCAACATGCAGACAAAATGAGGGCAACATGAAGACAACATGGGGCAACATGAGGGCAACATGCAGACAAAATGAAGGCAACATGAGGGCAACATGAGGACAACATGAAGACAACATGAAGACAACATGAGGGCAACATGAGGGCAACATGAGGACAACACAAAGGCAACATGAGGGCAACATGCAGACAAAATGAGGGCAACATGAAGACAACATGAGGGCAACATGCAGACAAAA
>CM049386.1:1001677-1014177 GCA_026937815.1 Etheostoma perlongum
ATCAAGTTATCTCTGAGAATAAAAACATGAAGGTCGTTTCATTCATTTCATGTTATATATATCTATCTATCTATCTATCTATCTATATATATATATATATATATATATTATTGTTTTTAATTTAACATTTCTATTTATTCATATTATATTCAATTTTTTTACAGTTTCTATTTTTATTTTATTCTTTTTTATTTCTACTGTTATTATTTCTATTTATTTAATTCTTTTATTTTTACTGTTTTCTTTTAATTATTTCTATTTATTTTCTTTTATTTTTTACTGTTAATTATTTTGATTTGTTTTAATTTACGGTCTTTAATGGTTACTATTTTATTTCATTTTTATTTTTCACTGTTTTTTTTTTAAATTTCTATTTTTTATTATTTTCTATTTTGACTGATTTTAATTGTTTCAATTTTATTTTATTAATTTATTTTAAATTAAGGTTTTTAATGGTTACCATTTTTATTTAATTCTTTTTTTACAGCTTGTTCTTACATACTATTTTAATTTCTTAGTATTTTAATTTTATTCTTCTTAATATTAACAGTTGTCCTTTTCCAATTGTTTTTTTCCTGTTAATTTCTATTTTAAAATCATTATTTTTTGGTTTTCATATTTATTTTCTAACACTTCTTCTAAAGATTTGTTTCTATTTTAATTTTTATTGCAAAGGTGTGTTTTTTTTAATTGCTTGTTTTTGGTCTTATTTCTAACAATTTTACTGCCATGAATGCATCTGTAAAAGGGGCTCCATTAGATAATTATATTATATATATTTTTATTGTTATGCATCTCTCCGTAGTTGAACTTCTGCACCTGCACAGCTTGGGTCTGGGTGCAAAATAAAGCTGCTAGCTGCTAGCTGCATGCAGAGCTACAACAATAACAACGGAGCATGGAGTTAGATGTGAGACAAAAAGCAGCAAAAAGGTCCTTCTGGGGACATGAAGGGGGGGACAAATGGAAGCAGAATAATCCAGAATACCCCTCCTCTCTGCCCCTGTCTGGGCAGTTATTCCCAACACATGTGTCCGGTCCGCACCACGCTTAGTTACGCACATAAACAACACCGGCGCAACAGCCCCGGGGCTTTTAATCTTAATGTAATTAACGTAATTCAGTGTTTTCCGCCCCAACATGGCGACAGCAGCGACGCCTCCAGACACAGCTAACCATGTTTTCAAACGGGCTCGCGCGGGAGACGTTGACGTCTGTTTGCCGAAGCTAACGTTAGCTTAGCCTTTAGCCGTCCGTTCGTGTTTTTATTGTTTACTTCACGGAAAACACGCCGGTGGGACGCGGCGCTACCCCGGCGGGGGGGTACACTCACCCGGCACCGACACCGGGGGGTCACACGGGGGTACAACGGCGTCCCGGAGCCTTGTGATCCCCCCCTCCCGGAGCAGCTAGCACGCCAGCTAGCAGCTACAGCCCGAGCAATGACAGCAGGCCGCAAGTCAACACAGGCGGCCGCATCCCGTCCTTCCTTCCACCGCCGGCGGCCCGATACCGGCCGCCCCGGAGCCCCGCGGCGGCCGCACACACGCTCCGTGCCGGGCACACACGCACCCGAATCCGCCGTCCCGCTCATTTACCCGCGCGTGGATACATTGTCGGTTACAAAAACATGAAACCTCTGCTCACCTGCACATGATCCGCCATTTTTCTCCATTTCATGCACCTCTCACTCCCCCGCTTATGGGTATTGGAAGGAGACGGCAGCGCCCCCCGCTGGCGGCGCCACGCTACTGCACCACTCGGCTCGATTCTTTATAATTATTAAATGAATATAAATAGATTATAGAGAAAACAAATAAATAATGACTAAATGTAATAAATTAGAAAAATTATATAAAATACATATAGTTTAAAATAAAATTGTATTTATGTATTACATACTGTATATTGATAAAACAATCATAAAACGTTACTGTAAATGTTTTAGAAGCAGGCATTATGTTTCAGGTTAATGATCAGGATCTGATTTATGGTTTAAATGAAATTAAGAAAGCAGATGTGTTTTGTGTTGTGTTTTTCTTTGTATCACTCTCACAGAAAGACATGAAATCCTGCCTCGTTGTAATCTGAGGGTCCCTGAGATTAAAGTGGTGCTGTAGTTCCTGACCGCGGCCACCGGGGGCAGCAAACACAACATCAGCACTACACGGTGCCTTTCAAAATAAAAGCAATCAAAATAGACAGCATTCAAGAGAAGTATTCAGATCTTACATCACAGAAGACAATCGCTTAATAACTAGTAAATAGATAGATAGATAGATAGATAGATAGATAGATAGATAGATAGATAGATAGATAGATAGATAGATATAGATGGATAGATGGATAGATGGATAAAGAGATAGATAGATAGATAGATAGATAGATAGATAGATAGATAGATAGATAGATGGATAGATGGATAGATGGATAAAGACATAGATAGATAGATAGATAGATAGATAGATAGATAGATAGATGGATAGATAGATGGATAAAGAGATAGATAGATAGATAGATAGATAGATAGATAGATAGATAGATAGATGGATAGATGGATAAAGAGATAGATAGATAGATAGATAGATAGATAGATAGATAGATAGATAGATAGATAGATAGATAAATAGATAGATAGATAGATAGATAGATAGATAGATAGATAGATGGATAGATGGATAAAGAGATAGATAGATAGATAGATAGATTGCTTAATGAATATCTGTTAAAAAGAATGGGGGAGGACCTCTGATTGGTTGATTGCATGTTACCCATAACACACCTCTGATTAATGGCGTCACCCTATAGGACCATGCGTGTTGTGTTCAGATTCAATTTTATTTTATTTGTAGAATCAATCCATAACAAAAGTTATCTCAGAACACTGTACAGATAGAGCGGGTCTAGACCGCTCTATAATTTATAGAAAATAATAATAATATTAATAAAATAATGATAATAATAATACAGTTTTTTCCTATTGCTAACACACAATTTTATTTAAAATTATTAATTGTTCACATGCATAGAAATATTTGCAGATACACACACATGCTGTTGAGACATTACTTTATGTTTCACTACAGTCGACCAGTCAGGGCAACAGCCGAAATGTTCACATGGGACGGACAACAAAACAGTCAACTGAAAAAGAACATTTCACAACAAATATATTACAGTAAAAACAAGAGCCAAGAAAAATAATCAGGCAGCATGTTGCCGCACAGCCGGGTCGGTCCACGATGTCGTCCCCATCTCAGGACACATGTCCCCCCCCCAGACACCGATGTCTCATCCACATCCATCTCATCATCTCTTCCATGGCCTGCACCAGAGGCACAAAGAGCCGTCGGTCGCACTCCTTCCACCGCCCAACAGAAATGGAGTTCATTTGTTAACTTAGGTCCGGGACCAGGGCCACGCCTAAACCCCCCCCCTCCTCTAGTCACCAGACAGACCCCCATCTATAGCTGCACACCCAGGCTCGTGGCTCTGACTGCTTGACCCACCCTCCCTTTCCCTCTCCTTCATACATCTTCCCCCTCTTCCCTTCCTGCTGCACTTCTCTCTCATGTCTCCTCTAGGTACCGTCAGGGGGGCTGGAAACTATTCGGGCAAAGACTGCTTCTGACTGGACCCCCCACTCAGAGTCTCCTCCACCCGGTCATCACCCATCCTCTCAGACCAGCCATCAGACCACATCCACATCAGTTCATCTATCTGCACATTCATAATCCTCTACACATATAAAACTATTCCTGTTATATATACCTATACCTGGTCTCAGACCTGCGTCCCCTGGTCTCAGACCTGCGTCCCCTGGTCTCAGACCTGCGCCCCCTGCTCTCAGACCTGCAGCCCCCTGGTCTCAGACCTGCGTCCCCTGGTCTCAGACCTGCGCCCCCTGCTCTCAGACCTGCAGCCCCCTGGTCTCAGACCTGCGTCCCCTGGTCTCAGACCTGCGTCCCCTGGTCTCAGACCTGCAGCCCCGTGGTCTCGTGAGGTCATCGTTGCCCACGTGTGCATGACGTAGAGCAAGTCGGGATCAAGTCGGACACAAATCTACCCAGCATGCAACGGGCGCCGATCGGGGGGGATCGATCCTGCGCTGACCTGGCTCATCTCCAACGAGCCTGATGTCTCATGCAGGAACTGTGGTCAGAGCATTTAAAAAGCAGGAACTGGGTTCTTGTGAGACTTCAGAAGATGTTTGGCTCTCTGTGTGTCACTTTAAATAATGTGTGTGTGTTAGCAAATGGAAAGAAACTGTAATAATAATACAAATAATAATAATAATAATAACAACAATAATAATAATAATAATAGTAGTAATAGTAATAATAGTAATAATAGTAATATGTCCTGCAGAGGGCAGTGCAGGATCACCATCTGAACACAAAACACCAATTCATAAAGAAAGAGCGTCATCGTCCTGGAGACAGGCAGCACATTACAGTGGTGTGTGTGTGTGTGTGTGTATGTGTGTGAGTGTGTGTGTGTGTGTGTGTGTGTGTGTGTGTGTGTGTGTGTGTGTGTGTGTGTGTGATGGGTGTGTGTGTGTGTGTGTGTGTGTGTGTATGGTTGTGTGTCTGTGTGTGTGTGTGTGTGTGTGTGTGTGTGTGTGTCATTTTGTCTGGTTGTGTGTGTGTGATCACAATATATCCACTACTGTAAATAGCACTTTTTATATCTCATGTTGTGTTTAATTGTTGTGTATTTTACGATGAGTACGTACAGTACTGTAAATGGAAGTACGGGACCTTTACTGTAAAAACAACTCACAGTAAAATTAAATATTACATTAAACTTGTACAAGTGCATGACTCTTTTTTGACGTTTTTTCAATGTTGTGGCTGCTTTTTTTTCAAAGTTATTTGAAGTTTTTATTGTTGACATAATAATAATAATAATAATAATAATAATAATAATAATACATTTTCTTTTTAAAGGCGCCTTTCTCGGCACTCCAGGAGACATCTTCATCTCTCATTTAAACCAGTTTATGTGATAAAAACCCTGAAAACGGATGTGTATGCACATATATATTCTCTGTGGTTATTGTTGATCATTTAGCATCTTATTGTGATGGTTATGTTGTGAGTCTGGGCCCCTGTGTACCCGTACTTCATACATCTATTATCAATATAAACATCATGATGGCTTCTCCGGTGGATGTTCTGCTTTTGTTTCTTAATATTTCCCGTTCTCCTGCTGTTATCTTGGCGCTGCGCGCCGGGCTTCATCTTCCTCTCCGTCTCCGCGATGCTTGTCACTTTTCATTTCATCGTCACGAATCAAAACAATTCTGTTCAGGATTTATGTGACTGTAAATCCTCCTGACGGCTCTGAAACTGTGTGTAAGTGTGTGTCTGTGTGTGTGTGTGCGTGTGTGTCTGTGTGTTTTTGTGTGGGTGTTTGAATGTGTATGTGTTTTGTTTTCTGGGTGTGTGTGTGTGTGAGAGTGTGTGTATGTGTGTGTGTGTGTGTGAGTGAGTATGTCTGGTTGGGTGTGTGAATGTGAGTGTTTTTGGTCTGGGTGTGTGTGTATGTGCGTGTATGTGTGTGTGTGTCTGGTTGTGTGTGTGTGTGTGTGTGTGTGTGTGTCTGGTCGTGTGGTCATCATTATTATTATTATTATTATTATTATTATTATTATTATTATTTGTGTCTTTTCTATTCATTGAAGTCAAATGCCTTTTTTTATATTTTTACTCTTTTATGCATATGTGTTCCAGAGGACTCATTCTCTCTCTCTCTCTCTCTCTCTCTCACACACACACACACACACACACACACACACACACACACACACCCTCCTGAGATTTTTTTCTTGCATGTCCACTTCATAACTTCCTTTGTGCAGATAGATTAACATAAAGGTGTGATTTCCATCAGCTGATTGCGAAGTGTTCGTTAAGAGATGTTATAATTCTTCTGCGTGAGTGACGTGCATATTTATGTAACTCATTAGGTGACCATGGAAACATGCATGTGCATCAGCGGGGGCGTTGAGATTTCCTCTGATTAATCAGAAGATAAGAGGGCGTTTAAAGTGCGTCCTGCTGCTCCTCTGTCCTCCGCTGGTTGACAGGTAGTAAACATAAGACATATGATAATGTGCAGGGAACTGTCTGATTCACGCTCCTGGTGGAAATCTACTCTGAAACTTGAATTAAAGCTGAAATAAAACGGTGAAGGTCCCTTTAAGAGACCCTAAAAGTCTCCTTTAGCGTCATATAAAACGCTTGGTTGTCTCCTTTAGAGTCATATAACACGCTTGGTCGTCTCCTTTAGCGTCATATAAATAGCTTTTTATATCTCCTTTAGAGTCATATAACACGCTTGTTGTCTCCTTTAGCGTCATATAACACGTTGGTCGTCTCCTTTAGCGTCATATAACACGCTTAGTTGTCTCCTTTAGCGTCATATAACACGCTTGGCAGTTGTCTCCTTTAGCGTCATATAGTTTTGGTTGTCTCCTTTAGCGTCATATAACACGCTTGGTCGTCTCCTTTAGCGTCATATAACACGCTTGGTTGTCTCCTTTAGCATCATATAACACGCGTGGTTGTCTCCTTTAGCGTCATATAATATTCTCTTGGTTGTCTCCTTTAGCGTCATATAACACGCTTGGTTGTCTCCTTTAGCGTCATATAATAAACGCATGTCGTCTCCTTTAGCGTCATATAACGCTTCCGTCTCCTTTAGAGTCATATCGCTTGGTTCTCTCCTTTAGAGTCATATAACACGCAGCTTGGTCGTCTCCTTTAGCGTCATATAACACGCTTGGTCGTCTCCTTTAGCGTCATATAACACGCTTGGTCGTCTCCTTTAGCGTCATATAACACGCAGTTTGTCTCCTTTAGAGTCATATAACACGCTTGGTTTGTCTCCTTTAGAGTCATATAACACGTTTTGGTCGTCTCCTTTAGCGTCATATAACACGCAGTGTGTGAGTCTCCTTTAGCGTCATATAACACGCTTGGTTGTCTCCTTTAGCGTCATATAACTGGTTGGTTGTCTCCTTTGCGTCATATAACACGCATTAGTTATTATTGTCTCCTTTAGCGTCATATAACACGCTTGGTTGTCTCCTTTAGCGTCATATAAACACGCGTGGTTGTCTCCTTTAGCGTCATATAACACGCTTGGTTGTCTCCTTTAACGTCATATAACACGCGTGGTTGTCTCCTTTAGCGTCATATAACACGCTTGGTTGTCTCCTTTTAGCGTCATATAACACGCTTGGTTGTCTCCTTTAGCGTCATATAACACGCTTGGTTGTCTCCTTTAGCTTCATATAACACGCTTTTGTCTCCTTTAGCGTCATATAACACGCTTGGTTGTCTCATATAGCGTCATATAACGGGGGCTTGGTTGTCTCCTTTAGCGTCATATAACACGCGTTTGGTTGTCTCCTTTAGCGTCATATGGTTGCTTTGGTTGTCTCCTTTAGCTTCATATAATGTGCTTGGTTGTCTCCTTTAGCGTCATATAACACGCTTGGTTGTCTCCTTTAGCGTCATATAAACGCTTGGTTGTCTCCTTTAGCGTCATATAACACGCTTGGTTGTCTCCTTTAGCATCATATAACACGCTTGGTTGTCTCCTTTAGCGTCATATAACACGCTTGGTTGTCTCCTTTAGCGTCATATAACACGCATGGTTGTCTCCTTTAGCGTCATATAACACGCTTGGTTGTCTCCTTTAGCGTCATATAACACGTGGTTGTCTCCTTTAGCGTCATATAACACGCTTGGTTGTCTCCTTTAGAGTCATATAACACGCTTGGTTGTCTCCTATAGCGTCATATAACACGCTTGGTTGTCTCCTTTAGAGTCATATAACACGCTTGGTCGTCTCCTTTAGCGTCATATAACACGCTTGGTTGTCTCCTTTAGCGTCATATAACACGCTTTGGTCTCCTTTAGAGTCATATAACACGCAGTGGGTCTCCTTTAGCGTCATATAACACGCTTTGTCGTCTCCTTTAGCGTCATATAACACGCTTGGTTGTCTCCTTTAGCGTCATATAACACGCTTGGTTGTCTCCTTTAGCGTCATAACACGCTTGGTTGTCTCCTTTAGCGTCATATAACACGCAGCAGTTGTCTCCTTTAGCGTCATATAACACGCTTGGTTGTCTCCTTTAGCGTCGTATAACACGCAGTTTGGTTGTCTCCTTTAGCATCATATAACACGCATGGTAGTCTCCTTTAGAGTCATTTAACACGCTTGGTCATCTCCTTCAGCGTCATATAACACGCTTGGTCTTCTCCTTTAGCGTCATATAACACGCTTGGTTGTCTCCTTTAGCGTCATATAACACGCTTGGTTGTCTCCTTTAGCGTCATGTAACACGCTTGGTTGTCTCCTTTAGCGTCATATAACACGCTTGGTTGTCTCCTATAGCGTCATATAACACGCTTGGTTGTCTCCTTTAGAGTCATATAACACGCTTGGTTGTCTCCTTTAGCATCATACAACACGCTTGGTCGTCTCCTTTAGCGTCATATAACACGCTTGGTTGTCTCCTTTAGCGTCATATAACACGCTTTGGTTGTCTCCTTTAGCGTCATATACAACACGTTTGGTTGTCTCCTTTAGCATCATATAACACGCTTGGTCGTCTCCTTTAGCGTCATATAACACGCTTGGTCATCTCCTTTAGCGTCATATAACACGCTTGGTTGTCTCCTTTAGCGTCATATAACACGCTTGGTTGTCTCCTTTAGCGTCATATAACACGCTTGGTTGTCTCCTTTAGCGTCATATAACACGCTTGGTTGTCTCCTTTAGCGTCATATAACACGCTTGGTTGTCTCCTTTAGCGTCATATAACACCTTGTTGTCTCCTTATCGGAAATTGGGATCGGCCTACAATGTTCGGTGCATCTTTAATATTAATGGTGACCATGGGACCTTTAAGAACAATACGTCCGATAACTAAAGTCCTTCATCCTGTTCAACTATAGAGTTAAAAATGTGGCTTACCGCGAGATGGATTGGCACAGAACGAGCCAGAAATGGATTCCCCAGTAAGACATCCAGGATGGAAACAGGTCTGAAAGCAGGAAGCCTTCCGTGTGAGTCCATTATCAGCTGGCCCAGCACAGCGGTCAGCAGGATCTGTTCCAAAAACCACATGGCAGGCAGGGGCGGCAGAACGCTGCACACAGATGTACATACATATATATATATATATATATATATATATATATAGTAATGGAAAATTACATTTAACCATTGATTTTCATATTAATTATTCATAATAAGATCTCCAATGCCTCTCAGAGTATATGACTTCTGTATCTGTGTGTTTCTCCTTGATGGAGACAACTGGGTTTGTTATGACTCCACACCATTTCCTTAAAGGATAGATAATGTGGAGCCTGACAGAAACAGTTGCCCAGAGCAGTGTTTATCATATCAGGTCCCAGGTCCCAGGTCCCAGGTCCCAGGTCCCAGGTCCCAGGTCGAGACCATAGCCTATCCAAAAGACTAGATGTTCTTTTTCAGCTGCTAAGATAGAATGACCGGTCAAGAAACTTGACACACGAGGGGCAGATTCAGAAATACGTAAGAGCTCCAACTGTCTGCCTGAGGTCCACTAATTGTTATGTTTGAGATTAAACTGGTTTCCTAACAAGGGCTGGTTTTCCTCTGGGGGGGACTGGATATAAAGAAGTGTATTACTGATTGTATAGAGACAGAACTGTTGTCACTCTGTAACTTGGTGCATTGTGAGAGCTGTTCTTGTCATTTTTGATTGTTCTCTGCAGAAAACAATTAAACAAAGACAACTTTCAACTTTGATTCAGTTTGCAGCCTTCAGTCTTTATTCTGTTTCAACAGAGTCTCACTTCCCACCAAGTTCCTCCCTCGACGTTCAAGAAACTTCCACCACAAACTTACGCAGAAACCTTATTTGCTCAACCTCTTCCCAAACACTTCTCTGCGCAGGCTGCTGAACTCATTGCTCTCATTGAAGCATGTAAACTGGCTGAAGGTTCGTCTGTTACGACCTACACGGACTCCAGAGACGCTTTAGGAGTTGTACATGATTTTGGGGCATTGTGGAAACACTGAAACTTCCTAAAGTCTATATGGTGAGCCCATTTTGCATCACCAATTGATCAATGACCTTCTGACGGCCATCTTACTTCCACCTCAGCTAGGCATATGCAAATGTTCTGCACACACTGGTGCAGCTGACGGGGTATCCAGGGGTAATGCGCATGCTGACATGCTGCAAAGGCTGCTGCACAACTCCCCCACAGGACGACACGTTAGCTTACACGTTAGCTTACACCACTACTGATTTTTCACTTCACACATTTTGCAAAGTTGACACATAGGCGGGAGCCATGTGTAAAGGGGGGGAATGCTATCATTGTTAACGAAAACATGGTACACAAAGGGCTTCACAACATTTGCAGAAACATTTTGTAAAGTGGGCATTTGAGCATATCACGATGGATTTTGTTAATCTCACACCGGCAGAGGGGAAAAAGTGCTGTTTGGTGATGGTTGATGTGTTTGAGATTAAACTGGTCTCCAAACAAGGGCTGGTTTTCCTCTGGGGGGGACTGGATATAAAGAAGTGTATTACTGATTGTATAGAGACAGAACTGTTGTCACTCTGTAACTCTGTGCATTGTGAACGCTGTTCTTGTCATTTGATTGTTCTCTGCAGAAAACAATTAAACCCTTTCACTGAATACCTAGACCTTTAATTCAGTTGGCAGCCTGTCTTTATTTTGTTTCAACAAGGTCTCTTCTTCAACCAAATTCCTCCCTCGCTGTAACAAGAAACTTCCACAACAATATATATATACATATATATAAATATATACTGTATGTGTGTGTGTGTGAGAGAAAGACTGTGTGTGAAGGTCTATCTATGCCGTCCTATTTTAGGTCATCCTAAACTCAGATCAGACCGGATTTCAGAAGTTGCTAACTAAGAAAATCTCCCACTAAATTGGCGGGGACAACTGGAGATGTCTGTAATAGTTAAATATCTATCCCTATGTAGAGAGTCCATGTTAGATGCTGCTGAATGGGAGTAGTTATGAAATAAACATACTGTGTGTATAGATGACAGCAGCAGGAGCCCATCGTACGCCTCTCTCTGCCCTGGGAGCGCTGCAGAGAGTCCACGTAGTTTTCCCATTTTCTAGTACACTGTAACAAATTTAACTTAAATTTAACTTAAACTTCCTGTAATGATTGTCCAGCAGGTGACTGTGAATTCTTTTTACAGTAAAGGTCCCGTACTTCCATTTACAGTATTTTATATATTCAATGGAAAATACAAAACAATTAAACACAACATGAGATAAAAAAAGTAAAAATGCAGTAGTAAGAGTAGAAGAGACTCGGTCAGATTAACCCGATAAGGTGAGAAGTGAACACCTGTTTCCTGGTGAAAGTCTTGTGTTTTCTCCTTAACTTCTCCAGGACATGAACACCTGTTTCCTGGTGAAAGTCTTGTGTTTTCTCCTTAACTTCTCCAGGACATGAACACCTGTTTCCTGGTGAAAGTCTTGTGTTTTCTCCTTAACTTCTCCAGGACATGAACACCTGTTTCTGGGGAAAGTCTTGTGTTTTCTCCTTAACTTCTCCAGGACATGAACACCTGTTTCCTGGTGAAAGTCTTGTGTTTTCTCCTTAACTTCTCCAGGACATGAACACCTGTTTCCTGGTGCAATAAATGAACAAAAACAACAACTTTTAGAACTTTAAAAAGACTAGTTCATTAAAGATCAAGTTAAAAAATCTGTAAACAACTTTTTCTTTTCTTTGACTTTTGTTTTATTTCAAAACCACAAACCCTCGCGGCTGTGTGTGTGTGTTTCCTGTCTGTGTGTGTGTCCGTGTGTCTCTCTGTCTGTGTGTATGTGTGTGTGTGTCTGTGTGTGTGTGTGTGTGTATGTGTGTATGTGTATGGGTGTGTGTCTATGTGTGTGTGTGTATGGTGTGTGTATGGTGTGTGTGTGTGTGTGTTGTGTGTGTATGTGTGTGTATGTGTATGGGTGTGTGTGTGTGTGTGTGTGTGTATGTGTATGGGTGTGTATGTGTATGGGTGTGTGTGTGTGTGTGTGTGTGTGTGTGTGGGTGTGTGTGTGTGTGTGTGTGTGTGTGTATGGGTGTGTGTGTGTGTGTGTGTGTGTGTGTATGGGTGTGTGTGTGTGTGGTGTGTGTGTGTGTGTGTGTGTGTGTGTGTGTGTGTGTGTGTGTGTGTGTGTGTGTGTGTGTGTGTGTGTGTGTGTGTGTGTGTGTGTGTGTGTGTGTGTGTGTGTATGGGTGTGTGTGTGTGTGTGTGTGTGTGTGTGTGTGTGTGTTGAGGCCCCAGGCAGCACTGCTGGGAGCTGAACCTCCGTCTCTTTCCTCCCACTCGCTGCTCACTTTTCACATCAAAGTAGTGTGTGTGACTTGTGTGTGTGCGTTGTGTGTGTGCATGTGTGTGTGCGTTGTGTGTGTGAGTTGTGTGTGTG
>CM049386.1:1019177-1021677 GCA_026937815.1 Etheostoma perlongum
GGACCCTGCAATGTCACGCTGTGTCTGTTGTTTTCCTGGTGGACTCTTTATCCCCCCCGTCTGTGTGTTGTTCTGCATTTATCTCCTCCGTCATGAACAATTAGTTGCTGAGGGTGCATCACAGAGTCTCTCTCACACACACACACACACACACACACACACACACACACACACTAGCTACAAGAGACAGCTATTTTATGCAAATGCTGAGCGATGCGGCCGCCGATCGGAGTGCAGACAGCGTGAGGGAAAACATGTTTCCCTATTGAGAAATCCTTTCATATCCAAAAATATTCGTGTGACTTAACAACGCGCTGAAAGAACCCGAGTGGCGCCACCGAGACCGACGTCATTTTGACGTCACATTGTCGCGCGACAGGTCAGGAACCTCCTCACCTCACTTCCTGCTTTGCTCCCGTCAGATCGACTACGGCCACTAGAGGGCGCCACTGGAAACATCAACGTAGGTCCGAGTGATGCTGGGACAGACGACCTATGTGGGCGTTTTCGGGGAGGACAATCTCGTTTTTAGAAAAGAGGAAATTCTTCCTTTAATCCTTTGGTAATGATGATATAATAATGCATGGTAACTTTAGGGGGCGTTGATCATGTTAAAGCTACAGTACTTTCTAAGGAATTCATTCATTCATATTTATTATACAGGAAAGTTAAAAAGTAAAATTACATTACAATATAAACGGGCCTGACTCAGTATGTTCTGTTTCCTGTTTCATTTTGAAGTCTGGTTGTTGTCTCGTCCTGTCTTTAGTTCTACTTCCTGTGTCTTCCCGCTCCTGTGATTACCTGATGTTTTCCACCTGCTTCCTGCCCTCTCGTCACCTCGTCACCTCGTCACCTGGTCACCTGGTTACCTGGTTACCTCGTTACCTCGTCACCTGGTCACCTGGTCACCTGGTTACCTCGTTACCTCGTTACCTCGTCACCTGGTTACCTGGTTACCTCGTTACCTCGTTACCTCGTCACCTCGTCACCTGGTCACCTGGTCACCTGGTTACCTCGTAACCTCGTAACCGTCACCTCGTCTCCTCGTCACCTCGTCTCCTCGTCTCCTTGTCTCCTCGTCACCTCGTGTATTTAGTGTCTGTGCTCCCTCGTCTCTGGTCCGGTCCTTTTGTCTGTCTGCCGTCTGCGTTCTGCTTCCTTCGGTGTTGATTCCTTCGTTCCCGTTCCTGTGGCCTCTGTTTGTCCCGTGAGTTTTGTCCTGCCTTTGTACTCCCGGTTTGCCTTTTCCCCTGGACCTGTTTGTATTTTAGCATTTTGCATCTTTGGATCTTGGACATTGTCTTTGCATTCGTTGGATACTGTGTTGGTGTGGAGTTAAAGCCTCGTAAACTCTCTCCTGAACCTCCTGCCTCAGCATTCGGGTCCTTACTCCCCTACGCGTAACATTAGCTTTGTATCAACCCGTTTGGCATCGGCTTGAATGTAGCAGATGTTCATTAATATAAAAAAAAACCCACCCTTAATCTTTAATGATCCAATCTCATGAGCAGACACCTGGTGATGGACAGGTAACAGGTGTTTTACGACAAGCTTGTGCAGGTAACAGAACCTCAAGGATCTGACTGGAGTAAGAACATGATGTCATGATAGCGAAAAGTGGCTTATTCTCTCCCTTTGTCTCTTGCAGTAAAAGTGGCTTATTGTCTCCCTTTGTCTCTTGCAGTAATACTACTGTCTCCTTTGTCTCTTGCAGTTTACGGTCTCCCTTTGCTCTTGCAGTAATACTACTGTCTCCCTTTGGCTCTTGCAGTAATACTACTGTCTCCCTTTGTCTCTTGCAGTAATACTACGGTCTCCCTTTGTCTCTTGCAGTAATACTACTGTCTCCCTTTGTCTCTTGCAGTAATACTACGGTCTCCCTTTGTCTCTTGCCTTTGTCCCTTTGGCTCTTGCAGTAATACTACTTGTCTACTGTCCCTTTGTCTCTTGCAGTAATACTACTGTCTCCCTTAAAGTAATACTACTGTCTCCCTTTGTCTCTTGCAGTAATACTACGGTCTCCCTTTGTCTCTTGCAGTAATACTACGGTCTCCCTTTGTCTCTTGCAGTAATACTACTGTCTCCCTTTGTCTCTTGCAGTAATACTACGGTCTCCCTTTGTCTCTTGCAGTAATACTACTGTCTCCCTTTGGCTCTTAATACTACTGTCTCCTCTTGCAGTAATACTACGGTCTCCCTTTGTCTCTTGCAGTAATACTACTGTCTCCCTTTGTCTCTTGCAGTAATACTACTGTCTCCCTTTGTCTCTTGCAGTAATACTACTGTCTCCCTTTGGCTCTTGCAGTAATACTACTGTCTCCCTTTGGCTCTTAAAGTAATACTACTGTCTCCCTTTGGCTCTTAAAGTAATACTACTGTCTCCCTTTGGCTCTTAAAGTAATACTACTGTCTCCCTTTGGCTCTTAAAGTAATACTACTGTCTCCCTTTGTCTCTTGCAGTAATACTACGGTCTCCCTTTGTCTCTTGCAGTAATAC
>CM049386.1:1026677-1041677 GCA_026937815.1 Etheostoma perlongum
TCCTCCTCCTCCTCCGCCTGTCCTGCAGTGAGTCCAGCACCTCCTCCTCCTCCTCACACACTCCTCCTCCTCCTCCTTCCTCCTCTCCTCCTTCCTGATCCTCCTCCTCCTCCTCCATAAGTCCTCCTCCTCATTCTGAACCTATTTATTCTTCTCCTTTTCCACCTCCTCCTTCTCCTCCGCCTCCTTTGCCTTGTCTCCTCCTCCTCCTCCGTTCCTCCTCCTCCTCCTCCCTCCTCCTCCCCCTCCCTCCTCCTCCCTCCCCCTCCTCCTCCTCCCTCCTCCTCTCTTTGGGAGGTATAACTCGGGTTTAGTGAGGATGTGTCAGGTGCTGCAGTGAGATTATAGAGCAGGCAGCACAGCACACACACACACACACACACACACACACACACACACACACACAACTTAATTCCCAGCCGGTCTTCATCTCTTAATGATTACATTTTTAAATAATTAAAGCATAAGTCCCAGAAGGGAATCCTGATTATGAACCCAGAGTATTTATTCTTCTGTATTTTAATATCTTCTCCCATTGACTTCCTTTGTTGTCTGCTCTGAAGTGTAAGGGGGGTTGGTCCTCGTCCTTAGAGCCCTCGTCCTCCGAGAGGAGCGTCCTCGTCCTCCTTCACCAGACCCACAGGAGCGTTTTCTATCGTCAACATTCACACGCAGGTCGCTTGGGTTTCGTCAGGATTTGTGAGGCTTGGACCCAAAAACTGCAGAGTTAGCGACGAGGAGACAGCAGGCAGCGTAAAAACAGATTTATCAAACGAAAAAGCTTAACCCAGAAGGTGTCCTGAGGCAGGCAGGCAAAAAGAAATCCAAACAAAATCCCAAAACCAGAAGGAGAAGCCACAGGGAGCGAAGGTGATGAACAGACAGACAGAGAAATCACAGGGACCAAATCCAGGACTAGGTGGAGGGGTCTCCCTTAGAGGGGAGCTCAGTCCTCACCGGGAAGGACCCAGGACTAGGTGGAGGCTCCTTCCAGCTGGGAGGAGGCCAGAATGAGACCCAGGACTAGGTGGAGGGATCTGGGAGGAGGCCTTGGGAAGACCTGGGGGGACTAGGTGGTCCAGGCACGTCCAGCTGGGAGGAGGCCTTGGGGAAGACCCAGGACTAGGTGGAGGGATGTCCAGCTGGGAGGAGGCCTTGGGGAAGACCCAGGACTAGGTGGAGGCACGTCCAGCTGGGAGGAGGCCTTGGGGAAGACCCAGGACTAGGTGGAGGCACGTCCAGCTGGGAGGAGGCCTTGGGAAGACCCAGGACTAGGTGGAGGCACGTCCAGCTGGGAGGAGGCCTTGGGGAAGACCCAGGACTAGGTGGAGGCACGTCCAGCTGGGAGGAGGCCTCGGGGGAGACCCAGGACTAGGTGGAGAGATTATATCTCCAACCTGGCCTGGGAACGCCTCGGGACCCCCCAGTCGGAGCTGGTTGATGTGGCTCGGGAAAGGGACGTTTGGGGTCCCCTGCTAGAGCTGCTGCCCCCAAGACCTGATAACGGATAAGCGGATGAAGATGGATGGATGGATGGAGTAACATAGTACAGAATATTGTCCAGTGATGGATCATAATGCAGAAACAGCTCGCAGCGCTACAGTATCAGGAAGTACTGGAACCCTAAAGAAAATATAGGTTAAAGTAGTTGATTTATGTTCTTTTTCCATTTTAATTGACATTGTTCATGTTTCACAAAGAGTTTAATCTGAGCCGGACCGACAGAGATAAGAATCATATCTCATCCATACAGAGAATGTAGTATACAGCCGTTAAAATATAATAAAATATACGCAATACACCAAACCTGCAGGGTTCGGTTCGTATCACCATTTTTGAGCCACAATTCAATACAAATCTTGATTCTTTTTTCGGGGGGGTTCTCAGTAAATGTAATACAACTTTTTTCTGCTGCATGCCATTGTCTTGTCATTACATCCCACTTTGCAACACAGTTATAAGACAGATACCTTATGTCTTTATATTGACTGATGTCAATATCGATCAAAATCAAGAATCTTTTTGAACCATTAAAATGGTACAAAAAATTCTTGATTTTTTTCTGTCTTCATAAAATCAGCAGACACGTCCCACAGGTGTTGTGCGTTTCTCGTTGTGTCTTCGTGCTCCCAGGTTAACGTCTGAGGATGAAAACCTCGACGCCGAGAGACGGCCGTTGGAGAGACGTTGGAACGCGGCGTAACGGACGACAGAGGGTTAATCTGCATTCAAGGTGCACTGGGAAACCGAGGCCTTTTGATTTGGTTTGATTTTACGCTGCTTTAGATCTGAATTAGCAGAAGAATGTGTTCATGTTGTGCAGTTGTGCACGAGTGAAATGAAAGTAAGACACTGGAAGAAGAAGCTTTTAAAGCCATGCACGATTAAATGAATTTAAACTCTGTTTGCTTCCTCCTCTTGCCTGTTCATCCAATATTTTTTGGGAGCCACTGTTTTCAACATTTGAACATATCCAACGACAAATCCTAGTGTGGTTGTTCCTGTGTTTGTGGCGAGAGACTGTGAGCTATTTCTACCGGAGTGTGATTAATTATTCTCGATTGAAGAGCGTAACCATTCTCCACTGTGGAAGTACCTGTCAGGCTCAGATAAGCATTAAGAATAAAAAGCAGCGTGGTGAGAGTAAAGAGGAAATACACAGAGAGTGAAAGAGGGGGAGAGGAGGAGAAATAATGTTTCACATGTGGTCGGTCCTCATTAACACATGGCTTCAGTTAGAGAAGAAGAAATGCTCAACATGGAGGTTTTAATGAAGGTGGATTTGTGATCTGACACGCCTGAGAAACGCATCAGCCCTGTTGGATATTGGAAAAGTCTCTTATGTCAAGACCTTCCTCCACAGCACTGCGGATGGGACATAAACCTGCTCTGGTTTATCGGCGTTTCTTTAAACCAATCACAGTCGTCGTGGGCGTGGCTAAGCTCCGGACGGAGCCACGGTGCCGCTGCTGAATCGTCTCAGGAAGGAAGTAGTTTTGGTGGAACATGAAGTTCAGAAGTTGTTTTAGTCGTCAACAGAGACTCTGATTGGACAGATAGTCTAGCTAGCTGTCTGGATTTACCCTTTACAGAACAGGTCTAGACCACTCTATAATTTACAGATAGAGCAGGTCTAGACCGCTCTATAATTTACAGATAGAGCAGGTCTACACCGCTCTATAATTTACAGATAGAGCAGGTCTAGACCGCTCTATAATTTACAGATAGAGCAGCTCTAGACCGCTCTATAATTTACAGATAGAGCAGGTCTAGACCGCTCTATAATTTACAGATAGAGCAGGTCTAGACCGCTCTATAATTTACAGATAGAGCAGCTCTAGACCACTCTATAATTTACAGATAGAGCAGGTATAGACCACTCTATAATTTACAGATAGAGCAGGTCTAGACCTCTCTATAATTTACAGAGAGAGCAGGTCTAGACCGCTCTATAATTTACAGGTAGAGCAGGTCTAGACCACTCTATAATTTACAGATAGAGCAGGTCTAGACCACTCTATAATTTACAGATAGAGCAGGTCTAGACCACTCTATAATTTACAGATAGAGCAGGTCTAGACCTCTCTATAATTTACAGATAGAGCAGGTCTAGACCGCTCTATAATTTACAGATAGAGCAGGTCTAGACCTCTCTATAATTTACAGTTAGAGCAGGTCTAGACCACCCTATAATTTACAGATAGAGCAGGTCTAGACCACTCTATAATTTACAGACACCCAACAATTCCAGTAATTCCCCTAGAGCAAGCGACAGTGGTGAGGAAAAACTTCCTATTAGGGAGAAACCTGGGACAGACCCATAATCTTGGTAGGCGGTGTCTGACAGTGCCGGTTGGGGTATTTATAGTCATAAATAAAGATAATGGAACTATGACTAGAAATAGTAGTTCATGGCATAGCAGGGCACTGCAGGAACAGCATAATTAAGAGCTGGTGCATGGCGGATCTGATCCAGGTCTATAAGGGTTGGTAGATGAATCTGACGCCGATGAAGAGAAGGAAAAGACAAAGACGAGAAGAAGTGCCGTGTCTGCGGCTATACACCCTCCCCCATCGGTCTAGACGGATGGTGCAACACCTCACTCCTTAACTATAAGCTTTATCAAAGAGGAGGGTTATTCTTAAATGTGGGGACGGTGTCTGCCCCCCGAACCCAGACTGGGAGCTGGTTCCACAGGAGAGGAGCCTGATAGCTGAACGCTCTGGCTCCCGTTCTACTTTTAGAGACTCTAGGAACCACAACCCTGCATTCTGGGAGCGTAGTGCTCTAGTGGGACAATAAGGCTCTAAGAGCTCTTCAAGATGAGATGGTGCCTGACCATGAAGAGCTTTGTAGGTGAGAAGAAGGATTTTAAATTCAACCCTGGATTTAACAGGAAGTCAATGCAGAGAAGCTAAAACAGGAGAAATATGATCTCTTTTCTTAGTTCTTGTCTGAACACGCACTGCAGCATTCTGGATCAGCTGGAGCGTCTTAAAGGACTTACTGGAGCATTCTGATAATAAAGAATTACAGTAGTCCAGCCTGGGAGTAACACATGCATGGACTACTTTTTCAGCATCGTTTTGAGACAGGATGTTCCTAATTTTGGCGATGTTACGAAGATGAAAACAAGCTGTTTTAGAGGTTTGTTTTAGAGGCGTTTTATTTATTTAAAATAACTCCTAGATTTCTGACAGTAGTTATGGAGGCCAGGGCAATACCATCTATACAGTGGCTTGAGATCAGTTTACACCCCCCCCCCCCCAGGCTAAAGTTGATTAAAAAGAGGAATAAAAAAAAAAAAAACTACACCCCTGCCAAGTCTTTTCGGGACAGACAAAAAGCACCGAAAACCTTCAGTGTCCTTGTTGTCTTTACAAGTTAGTGGCAGAAGTCTGCTCATCTCCAGCATGCATGCACGCACACACACATGCATGCACGCACACACACATGCATGCACGCACACACATGCACGCACGTACGCACACACACGCACGTCCTCGTGGCTGTCAAATGTAAGCAGCCAAAGCAGAGCAGCGGAGAGGGAGATGATTGCTGCTGTTATCAGTGTTGAAACAGACAAATCAATCTCGCCTGACAACCACACAATTAGCCGCTTTATTAGCCTGCGTGTAGCCCATCTCATTTGGAGAGGGGGAGTCAAGTACCCGCAAATAAATGTTCCTGTGTGTGTGTGTGTGTGTGTGTGTGTGTGTGTGTGTGTGTGTGTGTGTGCGTGTGTGTGTGAGAGCGGCGACAGGGGTGAAGTTTATTGGACTGATTAACACTGGGAGTTACAGAGAAGATCAGCGTTCTCGCTGCATAGCTCACTTGTTGACCGTAATGAGGGCTGCAGGTTCTATCCGTCCCTCATTGGAACTGAAGGACACACACACACACACACACACACACACACACACACACACACACACACACACACACACACACACACACACACACACACACACGTGAATTACCATAAAAATACCTCTCTGCTAAGTAACACTAGTAACTGACAGAATGAGAGGAATTACAAAAATATCTTAAAACTAATTACAGTTTTTTTACACTCATTTTTCAAAACGTCATTTTTCAAAACTAGAAACAAAACTCACAACCAATGATCAAAATGCAATTTTTTTCAAAACGTTAACACTTGTTTTAGTTGCTTGGATACGATACACATAAACCTAAGATCATCTGTTCATTTAACAAAGATCACCTGTTCAATATGACTCAACTTCAAAGTACTCAAACTTCAAAAAGCCATTCACACATTATTTCAGATGATCGTCATCACAGAGATCTTACTATCAATTGTAACGGCTCAAAATGATAAGTAACTGTGTATTACTCTTAATGCATAGTTGTATGGAGACAGACACAATATTCCATGTTTAGATCATGAAAATCTCAAGATACCGAGATTCATCAATTAGCGTGAAGCATGAACCAGTTAGACTATTATCTATGGATGTGATATTTCATCATCATTCTTTACTGGAACACACCACTGTTCAGACACGGTTTCTATGGTCTTATGTTGTGGTGAGGTAGAATGAAGGAGGACCCAAAAGTGCAGCAGGTGAGAGCTTCAAATAAGCTTTATTAACAAGAGACACAGTCCAATGAACACGGTATCCAACAGAAAGCACAAAAAGGTCCTAAAAACCCCAAAACTCCCAAAAATGGTCCAGGGGAAAAGACATACTGAAACTCGGAATGAAGGCAGGGAAAAACTCACGGGGATAAAAGTCCAAGGGAACAGGAAACAACACCTAAAAACCTGCGACAAGACTCTTAATACATAGTGGAATGGAGACAGACACAATATTCTATGAAAGTCTCAAGATACCGAAGCACTGCGCGACACATCTAACTCGCGGACAGGACAAAAGGATCTGACAAGAGACGAGGGAAGCACAGAGACATTAAATACACAAAGCGATGAGGACACTAGGACACAAACACAAGACAGGACCAACAACACAAGACCGGGGAGGACACTAGGACACAAACACAAGACAGGACCAACAAACAAGACAAGGACACAGGACCAAGGACAGGACCAAAAACACAAGACCGGGGAGGACACTAGGACACAAACACAAGACAGGACCAACAACACAAGACCGGGGAGGACACTAGGACACAAACACAAGACAGGACCAACACACAAGACCGGGAGGACACTAGGACACAAACACAAGACAGGACCAACAACACAAGACGGGGAGGACACTAGGACACAAACACAAGACAGGACCAACAACACAAGACCGGGGAGGACACTAGGACACAAACACAAGACAGGACCAACAACACAAGACCAGGAGGACACTAGGACACAAACACAAGACAGGACCAACAACACAAGACCAGGAGGACACTAGGACACAAACACAAGACAGGACCAACAACACAAGACCGGGGAGGACACTAGGACACAAACACAAGACAGGACCAACAACACAAGACCGGGGAGGACACTAGGACACAAACACAAGACAGGACCAACAACACAAGACCGGGGAGGAGGACACAAGGACACAAACACAAGACAGGACCAACAACACAAGACCGGGGAGGACACTAGGACACAAACACAAGAAGGACCAACAACACAAGACAGGACACTAGGAACAAACACAAGACAGGACCAACAACACAAGACCGGGGGAGGACACTAGGACACAAACACAAGACAGGACACAAACACAAGACACAGGACCAACAACACCAACAACACAAGACCGAGGACACTAGGGACAGGACCAACAAACAATGGATGGATGGATAGGACGAAGATGGATGGATGGATGGATGGATGGATGTTATACAATATATTTAGTAGGGGATCCTTGCTCAGTCTCTCTTTCAGCGAAGGGGACTGTGGCTTAAAAATGTTGAAGACCCCTGCTTTATGGTGTCCGAGTTGGGATGTTGTTTGTTCAAACCTGCGACTTTTAAGTCTGTGTGATACGTATTGACTCGGTGCAGAGAGGAAATGTTGGCTGTAAAAAGCAACAGGTGATAGAAAACTCTGCTCATTTCTCTGTGATGGAGCAGTTTTAGTGAGAAAAATTGAAAGGACAGAGACTGACTGACTCTAATCATGAACACTGGACTTGGTGATGTTTCAGGAGGAAACGTGCCTCAGTTCTACTCTGATGTCACTTTCCCATTTCCTCTGTCAGCTTTGTATAAAACCCTGGAATGAAGACAGGAAGAAAAGACTTTGTTCATGTTAGTTTATTCATCAGGTAAAGCTGCAGTTGGTTCACACATCCCATCAGGAAAGTCTGCTCAAAGACTCTCGTTCAATGGTTTCATCGACACATTCACTTCATCCACACAATCACGTAGTTAGAACCCCAATCTCAGCTATGTAGAGAGGAGGATGACTTATTGGTTATGATTATGATAACAACATCTGGTCCACCCAACTAATACATGTAAATCTAGATTTCTTTACAAATGTCCACAAAGAGGACAGCGTGTGCAGGATAAAGGAGGTCTGGTGCTTGAGTAGGGCTGGGCGAGAACCAGATATCACGATATTCTTGATCAAATACCTCAATATCGATATTGCGGCAATATTCTATCGGTGACAATTGGTGCTTTGACAAAAATATCTTAGACTTAGATTTTAGATAAATAATCATCAGTAAAGTGGAGAAAAGGCAAATAATAGAAAAGCTAGAACAATCTGGTAAGTTCAGGAAAGTACATAATTTTACTGTAAAGCAGCCTTTAAAACCAGGAAAAGACACTTATGTCATATCACGATGTTGTGATATCCAAATTAGGAGGATATCTAGTCTCATATCCCGATATGGATATAATATGGAGATATTGGCCAGCCCTACTTCAGAGCCATGCAGGGGAAGAGAAACTATTTGATTTCTATTTGATCCGTCCCACATGGGATTACAAGACACCGCTGTTTACCAGACATCTTCCTGTCCGCAGATACAGAACATGGAGAAATACATGAATAATATCTACAGATCATCTCAGTAGAGATCTTCTTCTCTCTTCTCAAGATAACATGTGAACAGCCGTCTCCGTCTTTGAGCATCATCCATATTTACATCATCAATGTGTGTTATAATGGGACTAAAACAAGCATCACGCTAGTCACAATAAAATGGAGAGTAGAAGACTGATGGAACTCATTTTCTACGTCATATAAACAACACAAATAATCTTTAAACAACTAAAATATGTCAAAGGACATCCCATAATGTTTGATTGACAGCTGATCTCTGAGCAGTGAAGAAAGGCTTACCCTCTGCAGGTAAAATAACAGATCTCAACCGAGCTCATTCAGAGCTTCTGGGGCTCCCCCAATGATTTTCTCAAAAACATCTCATCACTTCTAAAACCTCAATACAAGCAAAAAACTCAAACTACTTTACAAAAACCTTTAGAAAAGAAAAAAAAAAGCCAAAGAAAGTGTCAAAAAATGTTGATAAAATCCCAAAAAATAAGGAAAACCAACACCAAATGTGGAAACACGTGAAAAACATGAAGAATAGAACCATGGAGACTAAATAAGTCAAAGAGTTTAATTTAACCCTTAAATGACTTCTGTCTACTTCACTTTACACAACTCAGCAGAGGCTCCATACCAATCAAACGTTAGTCCAGCATAGAGGGGCTGAGTGAACGTGGTCTGGACTCTGTGGAGGAGAGTCATGGTTTCAGAGACGCTGTAGAAGGACAGAATACCTGCACTGTGATCCAGGTACACTCCTACTCTGGAGGGCCCAGGACATGAGAAGAGTTTGGACTTTGTTGTAATAAAATGTATAACTGTTGCTGACACAACGTAACGCCCAAGATTTGTCATTGACACCAAATCTACATTCATCCGACTCCCCCTCTCTGCTGATATTCTTGTATGCGACTGCTACATAAACTCCTCCTCTCATCTCCACCTCCCAGTAACAACGTCCAGTCAGACTCTCTCTACTCAGGACCTGATACCAGTAAGTGAATCTGTCTGGGTGACTAGAATAAGACTGATGTTGACTGAACGTTGCTTTCCTGTTCCTCTTAGATAATAACATCTGTGTGTGTGCTGTGTTTGGATCCAGTGTGATTTCACGTGAATATTGTAAGAATCCAGCTCTGGTCTTGGGCTCTGGTTGTGGCAGTAAAACGTCCACTTCAGTCCCTGTCAGTGAGACGTTTGTCCTCTTCTCTCTCAGGACGTCCTGTAGTTTATCTCTGAGCTCTGACACGGCCGCTGTCACGTCCTCAAAGCCGCTCAGAGGACGGATCTGGATGCTGGATGCTGATTGGCTGAGTGGTGCCAGTGAGGGGTAGTTGTGTAGAAACTGGTTGTGATCCTCTGTGTGTGAGAGCTTCTTCAGCTCAGCGTCTTTCCTCTTCAGCTCAGTGATCTCCTGCTCCAGCTTCTCCTGAAGCTCTCGGACTCGACTCACTTCCCTTTCCTGCTGGGATCTGACCTGCTGCTTCACATCAGAGCTTCTTTTCTCCAGGAGACGGATCAGCTCAGTGAAGATCTTCTCGCTGTCCTCCACTGCTTCATCAGCAGAGAGATTGATGGCCTCCGCCTGCTGTTGAAGCAGCTTCACATCTTTCTCTCTGTCCTGGATTCTCTGCTGGATGTTGAGTCGACTCCCCTCGAGCTCTCTCTGCCTCTCAGCTCTCTCTGCTGCAGCTGAGACTGTGTCGTGGCCTTTATGTTCATCCACAGAGCAGAGATAACAGATAAGCTGCTGATCAGTACGGCAGAACATCTTCATCACCTCATCATGACGAGAGCAGACGTTCTCCTGGAGCTTCTTGGACGGCTCCACCAGCTTGTGTTTCTTTAACTGATCTACATCATAATGACGTTGAAGGTGTTTCTCACAGTAAGAGACAAGACAGATGAGACAGGACTTGATGGCTTTGAGTTTCCTCCCGGTGCAGACATCACAGGCCACATCTTCAGCTCCAGCATAGCAGTGATCAGCAGGAGCAGCTTGGAGTCCAGTCTTCTTCAGCTCCTCCACTAAATCTGCTAACATGGTGCTTTTCAGCAGGACAGGCCTCGGTATGAACGTCTTCCTGCACTGAGGACAGCTGTAGCTGTACTTACCATCCTCTCCATCCCAGTGGCTTTTAATACAGTTCATGCAGTAGCTGTGTCCACAGGGAGTAGTCACCGGATCCTTCAGTAGATCCAGACAGATGGAACAAGAGAAGGTTTCCCGGTCCAGCTGAACTCCTCTCTGCGCCATCTCACCTCTCGCTCAGTGACAACGACTGTCTGAGTGAAACTAGTCTGAGCTCTGATGTAAAAACATCATGTGATTGGGAGGAGTTATCAAGTTTAGCTTCATTCCTGGACGATGAGTGCTTTGAGAGAGATACTGGGTGTGTTACACACTCATACTACCATTATTATGACAATACAAACAATACATAGTAGTCTGACTTAGAGTACGCCAAAGACCGTCCTAATGCACCCGGTCACATTCTGCAGTATGCCAGCGTGATTTCTGACCCACAATCCTCTGTGCAGAATATCTGAGCAAGAGGCTCAAAGTTGAAGGTGTGATGTTATCAGAGTCTGATGTCCCGACTGTCTGCAGACTGGACTGCAGGCAGCAGGATGTACTTTGTAAGAGCAGCTGGAGGAGGGGGGGGGGGGGGTCATCAAGTTCTGCTGCATTCCTGGACGAGGAGCAGTTTGACAGAGAGACGGGGTGTGTTGACAGGGTAAGATTTAATATGTCCCCTTACATAGTAGTCTAACTTACAGTAGGACTGTCTCATCGGGGGTTTGAGGTTCAGCTTTATTGTCCTTATAAAACACAGGGGGGGGGGGGGTTATCAAGCTGGGATTAATGCCAGTAGCAGGAGTGGCACTTTGACCTTCTCATTTAAGATGACTCCTCAGTTAAAGGCAGCTACACATCTGAAAACGTCATCTTTTACGTTGTAAAATACTTCTTGGGGGAGCATCTCTCCTCTCTCCATTGACTTGTATTGAGTCTTTTATTCCGTCTGCTAACAAACCCCCCTATGTTAAAATACAGGGGGCATAAGTATACACCCCCCTATGTTAAAATACAGGGGGCATAAGTATACACCCCCCTATGTTAAAATACAGGGGGCATAAGTATACACCCCCTATGTTAAAATACAGGGGCATAAGTATACACCCCCTATGTTAAAATACAGGGGCATAAGTATACACCCCCCTATGTTAAAATACAGGGGGCATAAGTATACACCCCCTATGTTAAAATACAGAGGCATAAGTATACACCCCCCTATGTTAAAATACAGGGGGCATAAGTATACACCCCCTATGTTACAGGGGGCATAAGTATACACCCCCTATGTTAAAATACAGGGGGCATAAGTATACACCCCCCTATGTTAAAATACAGAGGCATAAGTATACACCCCTATGTTAAAAATACAGGGGGCATAAGTATACACCCCTATGTGTTAAAATACAGGGGCATAAGTATACACCCCCCTATGTTAAAATACAGGGGGCATAAGTATACACCCCCTATGTTAAAATACAGGGGGCATAAGTATACACCCCCTATGTTAAAATACAGGGGCATAAGTATACACCCCCTATGTTAAAATACAGGGGCATAAGTATACACCCCTATGTTAAAATACAGGGGCATAAGTATACACCCCTTATGTTAAAATACAGGGGCATAAGTATACACCCCCTATGTTAAAATACAGGGGCATAAGTATACACCCCTATGTTAAAATACAGGGGCATAAGTATACACCCCCTATGTTAAAATACAGGGGCATAAGTATACACCCCCTATGTTAAAATACAGGGGGCATAAGTATACACCCCCTATGTTAAAATACAGGGGCATAAGTATACACCCCCTATGTTAAAATACAGGGGCATAAGTATACACCCCCTATGTTAAAATACAGGGGGCATAAGTACACACCCCCTATGTTAAAATACAGGGACATAAGTATATACCCCCCTATGTTAAAATACAGGGGCATAAGTATACACCCCCTATGTTAAAATACAGGGGCATAAGTATACACCCCCCTATGTTAAAATACAGGGGGCATTAGTATACACCCCCTATGTTAAAATACAGGGGCATAAGTATACACCCCCCTATGTTAAAATACAGGGGCATAAGTATACACCCCCCTATGTTAAAATACAGGGGGCATTAGTATACACCCCTATGTTAAAATACAGGGGCATAAGTATACACCCCCTATGTTAAAATACAGGGGGCATAAGTACACACCCCTATGTTAAAATACAGGGGCATAAGTATATACCCCCTATGTTAAAATACAGGGGCATAAGTATACACCCCCTATGTTAAAATACAGGGGAATTAGTATACACCCCCTATGTTAAAATACAGGGGCATAAGTATACACCCCTATGTTAAAAATACAGGGGCATAAGTATACACCCCCTATGTTAAAAATACAGGGCATAAGTATACACCCCTATGTTAAAAATACAGGGGCATAAGTACACACCCCCTATGTTAAAATACAGGGGCATAAGTATATACCCCCTATGTTAAAATACAGGGGCATAAGTATACACCCCCCTATGTTAAAATACAGGGGGCATTAGTATACACCCCCTATGTTAAAATACAGGGGCATAAGTATACACCCCCTATGTTAAAATACAGGGGCATAAGTATACACCCCTATGTTAAAATACAGGGGGCATTAGTATACACCCCTATGTTAAAATACAGGGGCATAAGTATACACCCCCTATGTTAAAATACAGGGGGCATAAGTACACACCCCCCTATGTTAAAATACAGGGGCATAAGTATATACCCCCTATGTTAAAATACAGGGGCATAAGTATACACCCCCTATGTTAAAATACAGGGGGCATTAGTATACACCCCTATGTTAAAATACAGGGGCATAAGTATACACCCCCTATGTTAAAATACAGGGGCATAAGTATACACCCCCTATGTTAAAATACAGGGGCATAAGTATATACCCCCCTATGTTAAAATACAGGGGCATAAGTATATACCCCACTATGTTAAAATACAGGGGCATAAGACTGCGTGAGACTAGTCTGAGCTGTGATGTAAAACATCATGTGATTGGGAGGAGTTATCACGTTTAGCTTCATTCCTGGACGAGGAGTGCTTTGAGAGAGATACTGGGTGTGTTACATACTCATACTACCATTATTATGACACGGCAAACTGTGTAAGTACCAATTGTCTGCAGACAACAAAGCATACTACTGTAAGAGCAGCTGCAGTTTGTAGTAAAGTAAAAAGATAAAGTATGTGATATGGGATGCAGCAACTCTTGTTTCCAACAGAGCTCATTTCTCATTTAAAAACTCTGCTGACTTCAGCTTTTAGGATGTAAAGTCTTCTTAGAATCAGAGGGTCTGGAGACGGCCCCCCAGGTTAATAAAGGACTGAGTTGTCCTGTAACTAATTGAAATGTTAAATTGTTTACATTAATTAAAACAGAACATGGAAGACAGAAGTAATCTATAACTTTTTTTTTCAGTAAAAGGTGTATTTAAGGTTAAACACATTCAGCCTAAACAAGTTATTCTAAGGAGTTACTTGTTAAATCCCACAGGACCTGAATGCAACACATCATTTGGCTCTGCAGTGTCTTTTGCATTGACAGTAAAAGAAATAGACACAGTTACGGCATAGACTTCCAAGAGAAATCTCAATCATTCCCAATGATTCGGGGGCCACTCGGGGTTCAGTGTCTTGCCCAAGGACACTTCGACATGGGACTGCAGGGCCAGGGATTGAACCACCAACCTTCCAATTGGCAGGCAACCGCTCAACCACTGAGCCACAGTCGCCCATAGGCACAGGCTAATTACTGCTAACTAACATACTAGTTAACATTAACGTAGGCACAGGCTACTTACTGCTAACTAACATGCTAGTTAATGTGAATATAGGTACACCTTGTTACCCCTACTTCATTATTGAACAACATATACTTTTCTTAAAACATCCCAGTAAGAGTGTCCCCCCATGTTGGCTGAGTCCTGCAGGGGCCAGGGTTTGAGTCCGCCCTGTGGTCCTTTGCTGTGTGTCCTCCCCCATGTCTCTCCCCCTTTAATGTCTATCCTCTGTCACTTTAATAAAGGGAAAAGCCCCAAAAAATAATCCTTAAAAAAAAAATCCTAGTTGGTGGATAAATGTCACTTCATATGAATTCACTCTCATTCACAAGTATTTCCAATCCTTCAAAATATTTTGTTCCGATGCTTTCATGGACTCTCTATGGGCTTCTCCCTTGACTGTGTGTGTGTGTGTGTGTGTGTGTGTGTGTGTGTGTGTGTGTGTGTGTGTGTGTTAGTTTAAGGGTACGCGAGCATCCGAAAAAGCGTACAAGGAAACTAATGCACGCACAGACACACAAACACACACAACACACACACACACACACACACACAGACACACAGAGGAAGCCTGAAAATCTGA
>CM049386.1:1044177-1054177 GCA_026937815.1 Etheostoma perlongum
TTTTATATTATAGGCCTACACAAATGCACATTAACCGGATGGAACAACAACGATGCTCGTTGGATGCAGAGAGAGTAATAAAAGGATTAAACACGAGATGACAGTCATCAAGCTTTTCTGTACCACTCTGTACTGTAGGTGGGGGTACAATGAAAATGATTTTACAAAATCCCGTGTTACCTTCAGTGCCATTCATTTAGAATATTCTTTCTTTCTACTATATCTGCACACTGTGACTACGGTGTGGTTATTTAGCTTATACAGGGGCTTGAATAAGTCTACCCCCCCCAAGGCTAAAGTTGATTAAAAAGAGGAATAAAAAAAACATCTTTTGGAAATTGATCTTAATTCCCGAAATTCAAAAGATTTAGGAAAATCCAACCTTTTAGGACACCAATTTTCTTTATCAATGAATAATGTTTCATAAATAAATATATGTTCTTCCTTAAAATACAGGGGGCATAAGTATACACCCCCCTATGTTAAAATACAGGGGCATAAGTATACACCCCCTATGTTAAAATACAGGGGCATAAGTATACACCCCCCTATGTTAAAATACAGGGGGCATAAGTATACCCCCTATGTTAAAAAATACAGGGGCCCCCTATGTTAAAATACAGGGGCATAAGTCTACACCCCTATGTTAAAATAGTATAAACCCCTATGTTAAAATACAGGGGCATAAGTATACACCCCCTATGTTAAAATACAGGGGGTTAAAATACAGGGGCATAAGTCTACACCCCTATGTTAAAATACAGGGGCATAAGTCTACCCTATGTTAAAATATGTTATGTTAAAATACAGGGGCATAAGTATACACCCCTATGTTAAAATACAGGGGCATAAGTCTACACCCCTATGTTAAAATATGTTAAAAATACAGGGGCATAAGTATACACCCCCTATGTTAAAATACAGGGGCATAAGTATACACCCCTATGTTAAAATACAGGGGCATAAGTATACACCCCCCCTATGTTAAAATACAGGGGCATAAGTATACACCCCCTATGTTAAAATACAGGGGCATAAGTATACACCCCCTATGTTAAAATACAGGGGCATAAGTATGTTAAAACAGGGGCATAAGTATACCCCCTATGTTAAAATACAGGGGGCATAAGTATACACCCCCTATGTTAAAATACAGGGGGCATAAGTATACACCCCCTATGTTAAAGTCCCATAGAGACACGTTTTTTATTTCAGACCAGTTATTTCATGGATCAGGATACTATGCATGCTGATAAAGTTCCCTTGGCCTTTGCAATTAAAATATTTTTTGGAATTAAAATTGGCTTCTTCATCCAGAATGGCCGACTTCCCGTTCACAGCTGCTTCCCCGGGATGATACCACAGCACTACACTGACAGTACATAGTTCTACTTTCTAGTGCAATCAGCGAATGCAAACACATCTTCATCCGCCTGCAGCACTGAGCGGATCCTGTCTGGTTTCTTTTGGTTCTGCCCTTCAGTCGGGATTACATGTAAGACGGTGGAGTTACTTAACATTATTCACAACTGTGAATTTGAATTAAAAAACAATCTCATATCTTTAGAGTTACAGTTTAGACTCGTGTAAATGACTATTAAGACACAAGAATGTCCCATTAATATCAGTTCTTATCTATGAATAGGTATCAGCACTGAAGGACAAATGCAACTACCGCCATGTGTTTTCACTGAGGGTAAAGTTTCTGGAATAAAGCTGCACATGTGAGAACTGTATAATCACTTTCTGAGGCCCTGGGCGAGTTGGGGAGGGGGGGCAGACTCGTCTCCTCTGCTGGGTGGATTATGTTCTTTGTTTCCTGAACATCAAAGCAAATAAGTGTTGAGGCTGACAAGAAATAAATCTGTGTTTTTATGACGTGATGAGGCCACAGTTGGCTTTAGGGACAGATTGGGGGGGTTGAGTTAAAATAAGGCCTGGGTGATGGTTTGGGGATCTCGTCTGGCTGACTCCTTACTTTTTATCGGACTCAGGGAGAAAACACGCCCAGATGAGATGAGATTGTTTGGTTCAAGCAGCAAATACGACCTATGTTTAGGTGTGTAGTGGTGGCGCCCTCTAGTGGGATCCCGAGGCGTTGGTCCGGCCTGTCGGTCCTGCGTTGAGTTTCCCCATCCCTCGTGGTCCTGTCTGTGCTCCAGCAATTCCCCGTGAGTTTTTCCTTGTGCATTATTTCCTTGTTGGATTTTCCCCTATGGTCATGAAGGCTGGGTCATGACCGAAAGAACGAGATCCAGGGTACAAGCGGCCGAAATGGGTTTCCTCAGGAGGGTGGCTGGCGTCTCCCTTAGAGATCGGGTGAGAAGCTCAGTCATCCGAGAGGAGCTCGGAGTAGAGCCGCTGCTCCTTCACGTCAAAAGGAGCCAGTTGAGGTGGTTCGGGCATCTGGTAAGGATGCCTCCTGGGGGGTCCCTAGGGAGGTGTTCAGGCACGTCCAGCTGGGAGGAGGCCTCGGGGAAGACCCAGGACTAGGTGGAGAGATTATATCTCCAACCTGGCCTGGGACCCACCAGTCGGAGCTGGTTGATGTGGCTCGGGAAAGGGAAGTTTGGGGTTCCCTGCTGGAGCTGCTTCCCCCGAGACCCGACTCCGGATAAGCGGATGAAGATGGATGGATGGATGGATGGATTTTCCCCTTCCCCCGTGCCTGTGCTTGGATTATTTTTGGACTTCATCCTTTTGCTCGTGTGTTTGCTGGACTGTCAGACAATAAAACATTTTTTTTGAAGTTTCCCACTACTCTGCGTTAGGGTCCTCCTTCACAAAAACGTAAAAAAGTTAAAAACATCGATAATAGCGTCAACAATAGTGCTGATTTTAGATTTTGACGGGAAGACAACACAAGGGTTAATGTGTGTGTGTGTGTGTGTGTGTGTGTGTGTGTGTGTGTGTGTGTGTGTGTGTGTGTGTGTGTGTGTGTGTGTGTGTGTGTGTGTGTGTGTGTGTGTGTGTGTGTGTGTGTGTGTGTGTGGTGTGTGTGTGTGTGTGTGTGTGTGTGTGTGTGTGTGTGTGTGTGTGTGTGTGTGTGTGTGTGTGTGTGTGTGTGTGTGTGTGTGTGTGTGTGTGTGTGTGTGTGTGTGTGTGTGTGTGTGTGTGTGTGTGTGTGTGTGTGTGTGTGTGTGTGTGTGTGTGTGTGTGTGTGTGTGTGTGTGTGTGTGTGTGTGTGTGTGTGTGTGTGTGTGTGTGTGTGTGTGTGTGTGTGTGTGTGTGTGTGTGTGTGTGTGTGTGTGTGTGTGTGTGTGTGTGTGTGTGTGTGTGTGTGTGTGGTGTGTGTGTGTGTGTGTGTGTGTGTGTGGTGTGTGTGTGGTGTGTGTGTGTGTGTGTGTGTGTGTGTGTGTGTGTGTGTGTGTGTGTGTGTGTGTGTGTGTGGTGTGTGTGTGTGTGTGTGTGTGTGTGTGTGTGTGTGTGTGTGTGTGTGTGTGTGTGTGTGTGTGTGTGTGTGTGTGTGTGTGTGTGTGTGTGTGTGTGTGTGTGTGTGTGTGTGTGTGTGTGTGTGTGTGTGTGTGTGTGTGTGTGTGTGTGTGTGTGTGTGTGTGTGTGTGGTGTGTGTGTGTGTGTGTGTGTGTGTGTGGTGTGTGTGTGTGTGTGTGTGTGTGTGTGTGTGTGTGTGTGTGTGTGTGTGTGTGTGTGTGTGTGTGTGTGTGTGTGTGTGTGTGTGTGTGTGTGTGTGTGTGTGTGTGTGTGTGTGTGTGTGTGTGTGTGTGTGTGTGTGTGTGTGTGTGTGTGTGTGTGTGTGTGTGTGTGTGTGTGTGTGTGTGTGTGTGTGTGTGTGTGTGTGTGTGTGTGTGTGTGTGTGTGTGTGTGTGTGTGTGTGTGTGTGCAGTATCGGTGCCTCGGTGACGTTGACGGGGAAACAGCATTAGTACACGTCTGCTGACTCCAATCCTATTAAAATCCAACCAAGTTGTCAACTTTGTTTTCTGCTTTGGTTTGTGCTGAGTCTCCACTCGCGGAGGGAAGGTACTCTTCATTGTTTGGTGTGTGTCGCCTCGAGTTCTGCTTTCATGAACAGAGGAACGCCCACCTCCCAATCCTCCTGCACCTTCTCCTACATGCTGCTCAGAGAAAAGACGCTTTGAACACAGGAAGACACACACACACAGTCAACACACACACACCACTTCTATTCAAATGCAAAACCTAATCATTGTCGGGTTAGTGGCTGTTGGAAAACAGGCCACCCTTAAAATAAGTTAAAAAAAAACAAAGAACACAAGGTGGTTTATGCTTGTTAGAAGTAAAACAATCTGCCAATGGAACAAGGGAAAATCCACTAGGATCTCTTGAAATAGGTTATGATCTGATGATTATAAAATTATCTTCAGGATGAATAAAGCATCTATCTAATCTATGAGCTTTAAAGCTTCATTGTGTAATATTTGATTTAATTCTTAGCAAAAACCCTTTGTTATTTCACAAATATGTTCTCATTCATGCGTTCTTCCACCAACTAATCAAAGTATTCTCGTAAGCGTGGCATTCATAATCATTAAAAATACATACTCCCTAATACTGTATCTGAAGTCTCTTTATATAGACCTTAGTGGTCCCCTAATACTGTATCTGAAGTCTTTTATATAGACCTTAGTGGTCCCTAATACTGTATCTGAAGTCTCTTTTATATAGACCTTAGTGGTCCCCTAATACTGTATCTGAAGTCTCTTTTATATAGACCTTAGTGGTCCCTAATACTGTATCTGAAGTCTCTTTTATATAGACCTTAGTGGTCCCTAATACTGTATCTGAAGTCTCTTTTATATAGACCTTAGTGGTCCCCTAATACTGTATCTGAAGTCTTTTATATAGACCTTAGTGGTCCCTAATACTGTATCTGAAGTCTCTTTATATAGACCTTAGTGGTCCCCTAATACTGTATGTGAAGTCTCTTTTATATAGACCTTAGTGGTCCCTAATACTGGATCTGAAGTCTCTTTATATAGACCTTAGTGGTCCCCTAATACTGTATCTGAAGTCTCTTTATATAGACCTTATAGTCCCCTAATACTGTATCTGAATACTGTATACTCATATTAATGTTAAAAAACCTCATAAAGTGACATTTTCATTCCACGGGCCCTTTAAAATACTTCAGATGCATCGATGCAGTACCTTTATCTAGTATATTATTATATATTTTTACTTGTTAGGTGTTTGTGTTAAGTGTTATTAGATATTTGGCCTGATATTAGATGAACTACTTGATAAGATATGGGTTTTTGCAGCTGTGTGGGAATGTGTTTGCATCAGAGAGCTTTAAGGTCAAACTGGGATCATCTTCTGCTCGAGGAAAGACGTGATGTGGAGGAAAAAGGCTCTGGCGTAGGTAACCGTGTGTGTGTGTGTGTGTATCTGTGTGTCTGTGTGTGGACCAGGTTTTACTACATTTGTGGGGACCAAAAACTGGAAATACAGTATACTTATGGGGTCCTGACAGCTTTGTGGGGACAAAATGCTGGTCCCCATAAACTGTTTGAGGGTTAAGACCTGTTTTAGGATCAGGGTTGTTTGGTTAGGGGGTAAGGGTTAAGACCTGGTTTTAGGATCAGGGTTAGAATTAGGTTATGGTTAGGGTTAGGGTAAGGGGTTAAGACTTGGTTTTAGGATCAGGGTTAGAATTAGGTTATGGTTAGGGTTAGGGTAAGGGTTAAGACCTGGTTTTAGGATCAGGGTTAGAATTAGGTTATGGTTAGGGTTAGGGTAAGGGTTAGGCATTTATGTTTGATGGTTAAGGTTAGGGTAAGGGGCTAGGGAATGCATTATGTCAATGACTGGTCCCCATAAAGATAGTGAGACAAGACTGTGTGTGTGTGTGTGTGTATCTGTGTGTGTGTGTGTGTGGTGTGTGTGTGTGTGTGTGTGTATCTGTCTGTCTGTGTGTGCGTGTGTGTATGTGTGTGTGTGTGTGTGTGTATCTGTGTGTGTGTGTGTGTGTGTGTGTGTGTATCTGTGTGTGTGTGTGTGTGTGTGTGTATGTGTGTGTGTGTGTGTGTGTGTGTGTGTGTGTGTGTGTGTTTTCCTAATTGGAGTCAGTGGGGAGGGCCAGAGATGAAAGGAGAGTGCTGCTTCCAATTTCCTTCTCATGCAGAGAGATTTCGACATGACAACAACAAAAAGTGCCTCTCCATCGAGACGCTGGCGCAGTTGAAAGGATCCGCGTCTTCGGAGAGGAATTTGGTTTCTTATTTTATTCCAGCACACGTTTAGACGCCGAGGGCTGAATACTCGCAGTATTTACACACGGATGTGACCAAGGCTGCTTTGAATCAAGGGAGCCGTTTGCAAATATATATATTTGCAAATATAAAACATACATAAACAAACAAATACAAACATATATATGTATAAATATAAAACATATATAAACAAACAAATGCAAACATATATATTTATAAATATAAATATTTAAATATATATATTTGCAAACTCCCAATCCAGGCTCCCTTGATTCACCAGCCTCAGAAATCCCAAGTTACAGCAGCTCAGATCAGAGAGCAGATGATACCACACAGAGTTCTAGCAGCAGACACATCTCTAGAACAACTGGTAAGAGGAGACTGGATCAGGCCTTCATAGTCCAATAGCAGCTAGGAAACCACGGCTAAGGAGAGGAAACAAGCCTAGGAAACCACGGCTAAGGAGAGGAAAAGAGGCTAGGACACCACGGCTAAGGAGAGGAAACAAGCCTAGGAAACCACTGCTAAAAAGAGAGGAAACAAGGCTAGGAAACCACGGCTAAAGAGAGGAAACAAGGCTAGGAAACCACGGCTAAGGAGAGGAAACAAGCCTAGGAAACCACTGCTAAGGAGAGGAAAACAAGCCTAGGAAACCACGGCTAAGGAGAGGAAACAAGACTAGGAAACCACGGCTAAGGAGAGGAAACAAGGCTAGGACACCATGGCTAAGGAGAGGAAACAAGGCTAGGACACCACGGCTAAGGAGAGGAAACAAGGCTAGGAAACCACGGCTAAGGAGAGGAAACAAGGCTAGGAAACCACGGCTAAGGAGAGGAAACAAGCCTAGGAAACCACGGCTAAGGAGAGGAAAAGAGGCTAGGACACCACGGCTAAGGAGAGGAAACAAGGCTAGGACACCACGGCTAAGGAGAGGAAACAAGCCTAGGAAACCACTGCTAAAGAGAGGAAACAAGGCTAGGAAACCACGGCTAAAGAGAGGAAACAAGGCTAGGAAACCACGGCTAAGGAGAGGAAACAAGCCTAGGAAACCACTGCTAAGGAGAGGAAAACAAGCCTAGGAAACCACGGCTAAGGAGAGGAAACAAGACTAGGAAACCACGGAAACAAGGCTAGACACCATGGCTAAGGAGAGGAAACAAGGCTAGGACACCACGGCTAAGGAGAGGAAACAAGGCTAGGAAACCACGGCTAAGGAGAGGAAACAAGGCTAGGACACCACGGCTAAGGAGAGGAAACAAGGCTAGGAAACCACGGCTAAAGAGAGGAAACAAGGCTAGGAAACCACGGCTAAGGAGAGGAAACAAGGCTAGGAAACCACGGCTAAGGAGAGGAAACAAGGCTAGGAAACCACGGCTAAGGAGAGGAAACAAGGCTAGGAAACCACGGCTTTTCAACTTTTGTCAGTGTTTTCCACATTTTTTTGTAACTATTTCTGATGTTTTTGCCGATTGTCACCTTTTTCCTTGTTATTTGTAGTTTTTCCCAACATTTTTTAAACTTTTATGACATTTATGTTGCCTTTTTACACGTTTTTTGTCATGTTTTTGTTGATTTTTTGCGTTGTATTTGACGTTTTCTTTGCCCCCCCCATGCTTTTGAGGCTTTTATCAATTTTTTTTTTTCAAATGCTATGAAATTGAATAAAACCCCCAAACTCAATGAAGGGAACTCATCATTGACTTCATCTGGAAGAGCGATGCATGGATCCATCCACGTTATTTTTTGACATTCTGGTTGTAAGGAACCCAAATCCCTGGCATAGAGACGTGTTGAATGGATAACCGGAGGGTTAAGGGTGTTAACGAGCTGCGATAAAGTCGACGAGAGTTTTTAATCTCGTTCCAAGCAGGGACAGAAATGTGTATGAGCAGATTAACATCGTTTTTTTAAGCTTTTACAACATTTATGTCACCTTTTCACAAGTTTTTGGACCTTTTTTCTAATGTTTTTATGCTTTTACAACATTTATGTCACCTTTTTTACAAGAAAATGAATAACCGGAGGGTTAAGTGTGTTAACTAGTCGTCAATTCCTCGAGAGAAAGTGCCTCAGACCGAAGTAAAGTCCAAGAGATGTTTTTAATCTCCATGTTCCAAGCGGGGCTGGAGTGTGTGTCCATGACTGAGCGGATTAACATCCTCAGACAGAATGAACAGCTCTAACAATGTGGAGAGGGAACACAAAATCTCTATTTTTCTGCATGGGAGGCCTGTGGACGTGTCAACAGCAGTGTTATCATCATCAGAGCGGTTATCTGTGCGTGCAGAGGAGAAATGAAATGGCTGACATTATGCCGGAGATAAAGACGCCGAGTGGAAGCGTCCCCGGGTTTTAACGAGGTCGCCTCACGAGCAAGCAGCGCTCCGTCTGCCATTTCCTAAAAGGAATGTCATTTCTGCAGGAATCAAAACAGAAGCCAAAAACAAATGTCTTCTGAGGCAATTTGCGAGCTATTTACTTGTCAGGCAGAGCTTTTAAAGATGCCAGACTGATCCGACTCCACCGCAGACGGCAGCTGACATTCACAGACGCACAGCGTAATTACAGACACACACTTCAGCTGGAGAGGGAGCCAAGACAAAGTATTCAAATACAG
This sequence comes from Etheostoma perlongum, assembly GCA_026937815.1. NCBI lineage: Eukaryota > Metazoa > Chordata > Actinopteri > Perciformes > Percidae > Etheostoma > Etheostoma perlongum. Next base: position 1,052,989 of record CM049386.1, read on the forward strand.
TCTGAGTCTGAGCCAGGAGGCTCGTTGGAGGTGAGCCAGGTCTGCGCAGAATCCATCACCGGCGATCGGCGCCCGTTGCATGCTGGGTAGATTTGTGTCCGACTTGATCCCGACTCGCTCTGACGTCATGCACACGTGGGCAACGGAAATCTCACGAGAGAGAGGCGGCCGCAGGTCTGAGACCAGGGGGCCGCAGGTCTGAGACCTGGGGGACGCAGGTCTGAGACCAGGGGGCCGCAGGTCTGAGACCTGGGGGCCGCAGGTCTGAGACCTGGGGGCCGCAGGTCTGAGACCAGGGGGCCGCAGGTCTGAGACCTGGGGGCCGCAGGTCTGAGACCAGGGGCCGCAGGTCTGAGACCTGGGGGCCGCAGGTCTGAGACCAGGGGGCCGCAAGTCTGAGACCAGGGGGCGCAGGTCTGAGACCTGGGGGCCGCAGGTCTGAGACCTGGGGGCAGGTCTGAGACCAGGGGCCGCAGGTCTGAGACCAGGGGGCTGCAGGTCTGAGACCAGGGGGCGCAGTTGCTTTTCACCGACTGCAAGAGCCAGGCGGACCCAGAGCATGCTGGGAAACGCCGGCTTCTCAGCTGATTTAACACCTGATTGGTTTACAACATGATGACGTTTTATATAAACCTTTTATTATGTTTTAATCGGAGGGATTTTAACTGCTATTTGTCTGATTTAAAGACTTATTCTGGACAGAACACATGTTGTGAGGCTGATAGTGACGTTTAGAAGTCAGAGAGACTAAATCTGATCAGATCACGGATCATCTCCAGTCTGTTGTTAATTAAAATCAGCAACAGATCTCATGTAGAACATTCTGAGAGCTACTCTGTCATAATTAAAACAACTGCAGACTGAGTACCTGCTGATGTGTGGGTCTGATTATATTTTATTAAATCCCAATCGCACCACAGTGTTTTCGTCACTTCCTGTCCAGCCTGAAGGCGGCTGGAATCAGCTGGAAACTGTCCGACTTTACCGCAGCTTGTTGTCCCCGCCCCCCGCTGCTGCCGCCTGCTCTCGTCCACTTTACAGGCGAGGCGCAGTTCATCTCACTCAGTCAACTGCTGCAGGGACGAGTGATTCCTCCGCGACATACGCTGCCTTCAGGGCCCGCCGTCGGGGTGGGAAATAGGAGCGGGCGGGTGGGGACAGACCTTTACCACCGTGGTATCTTCTACTG
>CM049386.1:1064177-1091677 GCA_026937815.1 Etheostoma perlongum
TGTTGTCCTCATGTTGCCCTCATGTTGTCCTCATGTTGTCTTCATGTTGTCCTCATGTCGCCTTAATGTCGTCTTCATGTTGTCCTCATGTTGTCCTCATGTTGTCCTCATGTCGTCTTCATGTCGTCTTCATGTTGTCTTCATGTTGTCCTCATGTCGCCTTAATGTCGTCTTCATGTTGTCCTCATGTTGTCCTCATGTTGTCTTCATGTCGTCTTCATGTTGTCCTCATGTTGTCCTCATGTTGTCTTCATGTTGTCCTCATGTTGCCCTCATGTTGTCCTCATGTTGTCCTCATGTTGTCCTCATGTTGTCTTCATGTTGTCTTCATGTTGTCCTCATGTTGTCCTCATGTTGTCTTCATGTTGTCCTCATGTTGCCCTCATGTTGTCCTCATGTTGTCCTCATGTTGTCCTCATGTTGTCTTCATGTTGTCCTCATGTTGTCCTCATGTTGTCCTCATGTTGTCCTCATGTTGTCCTCATGTTGTCTTCATGTTGTCCTCATGTTGTCTTCATGTTGTCCTATATCAATGTTCTTTTTAATTCCCCAAAATAACATGATTGATTCCACACAATGCTCAAACATTAGGTATAATTTCCTATAAATGAGGTTTATTGACCATAAATTCCAAAAATAACTGTAAAACTAAAGTTAATAAGTTAGTGGTAAGTAGTGTTAAACGTCAAAAAAAGTGACAAACATTGATAAAAAAAACGTCAAAAGTGTTGAAAAAGGGACAAAAACATAAGAAAATGTTAAAAACATTGATTAAAGTGTTGATTTTCAATTTTGACGGGAAGCCAACACGAGGGTTGATGCTTTTGTAATCAGACGGATGGAGAGTCTGCACACTAAAAAACGCTGGGTTATTTTAATAACCCAAATGCTGGGTTAAGGCTGTTGGGTCTTATGTTGGGTTGATTTAAACCAACGTTGGGTCAAAGACTGTGACCCAACATGATGGGTCAAACCACAACGGCTCATTCTTCCGCCATTTCTGGACAGAAGGCAGGACCTCGACGACCACAGCTCCGGTAAGTGGAAACTTTAAGACGGTAAAACTATACAAATGTGTTAGAATAACCAGACAATTTGGTTCCTGTAAACATACTAACACCCTTACACGGAATTAATTAACTATATAACGTTAACGTTATGAGTAGCTGTTATTTAGCGTCGTTGACGCACTTGACAGTGAGGATGACAAGGGAAAAAGGACCGTTAGCTAGTGCTAACGCTATGGCCCGAGCTCTAAAACTATAAAACCTGATAATAACGCAAAGCAGGACAATGATAAAATAAAGAGACTTAATATAATGTAGCTATGGTAATGTTACCTATTAACTTAGCTAGCTGTCTGTATGGTTAACCGTAACGTTAGTTTACTTTAGCTAACGCTAGCTAGCGAGCTATAAGGCTAGCGTTATAGGACATTAACGTTAGCAGTTAACGGTTAGCTCAAACTCATCTTGTATCTTGCTAGCTAGCTAACTGCCTCTCCTCTAACGTTAGCTAGTAAATCTTTACTTTTCTTCGTCGCTATTTTTGGTTCCTGTAAACACACTAACACCCGTATACGGGATTAATTAACTATATAACGTTTAATAATGTTAGCTAACAGCCTGGCTGCAGTGACTCAGCATATAGCTAGCTAGCTAACAGCCTGGCTGCAGTGACTCAGCATATAGATAGCTAGCTAACCCTAATCAAGTTATTGTGATAATATTATTGTGATTAAAATCCAGTGAGCACATAATGACTGTGGTCTGAAGACTACTATGGAAATATGTATTACTGTATCTTAGGTGATACATGCTTCAATAGGATGGGGGAAAGTTATGTTTTAAGATTTTTTACTGAATTATTTTAGCTGTGTTTGTGTTGATTTGCAGTCTTTAAAGTGGCTAATGATTTGAGTAATAGTATTCATATTAATTAATACATAATTATAGTAAAAAAAAAATACATCTTGGACTCATTTTGATCATCCTAGACCCTCATTTGGGTATTTAGCATGCGAGATTACACAGTGTTGAATCTAAACGGTCAACATGAGCGCTCTAGTGGTTATGAGAGTACTTCTTAGTGTTAGTGCTACTATTTTGGTCAAAATCGCCGATGAGCTATAGACCTATAGAACAATCCATAATGATAAATCATATGTGACCCTAAAATTGTCTCTATTCATTTCTAACAGATGGATGATTTTGTGAAGGAGAAACTTCTTGAATGGACGCTGGCTGAGCTGCTCCCTGCGGTTGAAGGTATTCTACAGTACTCACTTTAATTATGGGGGGTTTAAAACAAATAAATTAAATTTAGGTAAAGACCATCATGCAGCTGGTAATACATACAGTGTAGCTTGCTTTATACATGTTTATGTGTTTGTCAACCCAATAAAAAATGTTATGTAACTATTGGTAATATAGTTAATGTTGTGTTTTGCAGCTGAGCAGATTGATCGAGAGTGCTTGTATCTCTTGGACGGAAACAGGTTGAGCTCCCTGATACCTCTCCTTGGGCCACGGCTACAATTTCAACTCCAGCTCAAAAAGTTGTTTGAGGTACGTATAGAGTCATAGGTCTCCACAAATGGGTTACGTGTGCTTCAAGTGTAAAAGATCTTTAGGCAATGACATAAGACATTTTTTTTGGCCATCTGAGAGTGATACATAATGTACTCCACATCAACATATTTCCAGTGCGCTCAAGTTGGGTGCCATCGCTCATTTAATCACATGAGATGGTTTAGGAGACGCCTACTGGGCCATGCTGTTGAGTTTGAAGTTGGAACAGAGGAAGAAAATTCTTCAGTTAAACTTCCTGACAGGTCTGCAGATCCACAACGTGATGTGGATCTGTCAACCTTTTGGTACCAAACCTGTACCAAACAAAGATTTATTATTATTTTTTTAGACTGTAGGATACAATTTGTATGCCGGGACGTCTCTGTAGCACCACAATACTTTATTTTACAATGATTTGACACACATTTTGCCTTTAACAAATATTGCGCCCTCCTGCGATTTGGATGTTGCACTAGTTCATGATACGATTTTCATAAAATTGCGATTAATTGTGCAGCCCTTGTCCCATTGTCGTCCTCTAGTTCACAGTTTAGTCAGCTTTGTAGAGCTGGTGCTACTACACTGGCCCAGCATAGTTGAATGGACCATTATGAATTCACAAAAAAAAATTGGTCCAAATCTATGCTGCATAGGTTAGTTATGAATATGTTTAATATTACATGCATTTTATTTTATTGCATTTTTATTAATTTTTACAGACAAACGAGGCGATGTAGCCTTGCAGCTGCTGACGGGTTCTACTCCCAGCTGCACCTTACAGACTGGGGACAAGAGTTGTCCGTCCCAGCTGCCTGGAGACGCCAGGGCCTTCATCGATGTCCAGCCTGTGAGTTCAGACCGTCACTTTTAATATCCGTCAAATCCAAAGCAGCATTTACTGTTTTCATATCCAGTAATATGATTATTGGATATCAGCTCATATAATGAGGTTCTATATCTGATTAATCTAGTTTCATGTTGATATGTCTTTTATTCTTGAAATCTAGGACTAGACAAAGGCTAGACTAACTAGGCTTGTTAAGAATATTATTTGTATTTATTCATTCATTTTTTGTTTGTTTTTTTGGTCAGATTGCGACCAACATGGCAGAGAACCTGATGAGATCCACCATAGAGCCCCCATACGTTCTAATGCTGGGGGAAGGACATCAGTGCTCACAAGCTTTTGTCATTGTGATGGGGGGGGGGCGTTGGAGCAGTCGTCTCTTTGGCTGCTGTGGACGTCTGTCTCACGGCGTTTTTTGTCTTCGATGCCGGTTATCCAAAACTTTGTGCTAAAGTTTGGGAGTTCATCCAGACTACCGTGTTTCGGAGACCAGGACATGAATCAAACGCTAAAGTGCCCATATTCTGCACTGAAGACAGAGGACATTCAGGAACCAGATCTCACTCAGACACCATGGATGGTTTTTTTATTGTGTGTGTGTGTGTGTGTGTGTGTGTGTGTGTGTGTGTGTGTGTGTGTGTGTGTGTGTGTGTGTGTGTGTGTGTGTGTGTGTGTGTGTGTGTGTCCAAATCCCAGAAAAAGAGATTGTTATTTGGGCAATTTAAAAGTTGGTTTGAAAGTTTAAGAAATTGTGACTTTTTGTCTGTTTAGCGATGTAATAAGTGACACATCACATGTTTTAAATCAAAAATGTAAAATTACTTTTGTATTCTTTTATACTACTTTTAATGTTATAACTGAATTGTAATGTTTAATTTTGTCTAAAGTGATATGTTTGGCTTGAAGCAATAAAACAAAATGCTGGGATGTTCTTGATTATTTCATAATTTCATCAATACATTTCTTAATGCAAAAATCGAGTGGAAAAAAATACAGATAACCCAGAATATGGGTTGTATTTTTCTAACCCATTTTAGGTTGTTTTAACCCAACAACATGGTCATTTTTAACCAATTGTTGGGTAGAAAATATAACCCAACATGCTGGGTCAAAGCCATAACCCAACCCTGCTGGGTCAAAACAACCCAGCGATGGCTCGGTCCATATTTGACCCAGCACTTGGTTACCAATATGACCCAAGTTGGGTTATTTTTAACCCAGCAGTTTTAAGAGTGTGTCTCTGCAGCAGCAACGTGCCTCCAGCTGGTTAAAGAAGTCAGTGTGATTCCAAACATCATGTACTTAAATACCGCTGACGTTTAATTAAGTCCCGTGCAACCGACACCAAGCTGCTGCAGAATGAGCACCTACACAGCTGTGCTTCTTCTCCAGAGTGGTTGCTGCTAAACGCTGCAAACCGTGGGACAAAAGACTCGGTTCTTATCTTTCCAGACAGAGTGAACTCGTTAGATATTGACTGAGAACGCTGCAACCGGCAGCTGTGAACCGGGCTGTAATGTAACCCTACAGGACAGTGTCTGACAACATTATGGGATGGATCCCTACAGAGATAGACCTTTTAGTTAAAGAGTAAGATCCTTTTAGTTTAACTTGAAACAGCCCCGACATCACCATCACCAAACCCACCAGACTCCATGTAAATAATCACTACTTTTAGCGTGTATAGAGCAGCATATCTCCACCAGACTCCATGTAAATAATCACTACTTTTAGCATGTATAGAGCAGCATATCTCCACCAGACTCCATGTAAATAATCACTACTTTTAGCATGTATAGAGCAGCATATCTCCACCAGACTCCATGTAAATAATCACTACTTTTAGCGTGTATAGAGCAGCATATCTCCACCAGACTCCATGTAAATAATCACTACTTTTAGCGTGTATAGAGCCCGCCCCCGTCCTCTGTCTTTGTGTCTAACCTCTGTCCCCGAAGATCTTTAAATTAACTAAATTTTGAAATGATGTAGTCTATAGTTGACATTATAAACATGAATTATTGATATTTATGACCCTATGTGTTAAGATTAGTAACACAAGTAATACAGCAGCTAACACCAAAAACTTAAAGCATGAATTAAAAGTGTGATTATTGCCAAATCATTTCAGATCTGACTGTGTGCAACTTATCAGGAGCTACATTTCACAGTGCTGATGAATAAAAACACAATTTACCCAGGGAATATTTGTTATCATTCATAATCATCACATCTAAATCTGAAGTCGGATCATGTTTCCTCTGAGCCGCAGTGAGAGAATGATGAAAGTGTTTCTCGTTGAATGGGACCGAGTTATGAAAGAAACGAAGTCAACAGGCAACGTCAGTCGCTTTAAATGATCCATTTTTCACGTTATACCTTTTAAAAGGAGACCGCCCCGACAGACGACTCCTATAAGCCGTCTTTGGGGGGGTTGAGCTTCCCAACTGTCCACGGAGGTCCCGGGACATGTATGCATGTGTGAAGAAAAACACCAAAAACAACAAAACCCTACACACACACGTACGCCTGCACACACACCTGCACACACACACACACACACACATCCACCTGCTCGTTGTGATGACATGCAGAGTGACCCCCCCCGAAGACTGTGGGTGGGAATCATTTCATTCCCCCCCCCCCGCCTAATGTCCTCCAATCACGCCATGGCTGATGTATCCATCCTCTGACTTCCCCTCACTAATCAGTGTTAATTGTGATTGCCTTTTACTCCTGGTTGCTGTAATTCAATTAGCGGCAAGCGGCCAAGGTAAAAGAGGTCAGCGCTGCAGGAAGTTCAGAGAGAGAGAGAGGGAGAGAGAGAGAGAGAGGGAGGGGAGAGAGAGAGAGAGAGGGAGGGAGGGAGAGGGAGAGAGGGGGGGAGAGAGGGAGAAAGAGAGAGGGAGAGAGAGAGAGAGAGAGGGGAGAGAGGGAGGGGAGAGAGAGAGAGAGAGGGGGAGAGAGGGAGGGGGAGAGAGAGAGAGGGGGAGAGGAGAGAGAGGGAGGGGGAGGGGGAGGGAGAGGGGGAGAGAGGAGAGAGAGGGAGAGGGGAGAGGGAGAGAGAGAGAGGGGGAGAGAGAGGGGGAGAGGGAGAGAGAGGGGGAGAGGGAGAGGGGAGAGGGAGAGAGAGAGGGGGAGAGAGAGGGGGAGAGGGAGAGGGAGAGGGAGAGAGAGAGGGGGAGAGGGAGAGGGAGAGGGGAGAGAGAGGGGGAGAGGGAGAGGGGGGGAGAGGGGAGAGAGAGAGAGGGGGGAGAGAGGGGAGAGGGAGAGAGAGAGGGGGAGGGAGAGGGGAGAGAGAGGGGAGAGGGAGAGGGGGAGAGAGGGGGGGAGAGGGAGAGAGAGAGAGGGGAGAGGAGAGGGGGAGAGGGAGAGAGAGAGAGAGGGGGAGAGAGAGGGGGAGAGGGAGAGAGAGAGGGGGAGAGGGAGAGGGGGAGAGAGAGGGGGAGAGGGAGAGGAGAGAGAGAGAGAGTGGATGAAAGCGATGTTTTCTCAGTGTATTAACCTTTCAGCAATGTGAACATGTGTCTGGACGGGCAGAATCTTTTCTTCTGTGTCCTCTTTTCATGGCGAGTGAAACGTGTCCGTCGTGGTCTGTTTGTGAACATAAGCTTTTGGTAAACTAATTTCAACAAAACTACTCTGAGTTAAGGTGTGTATTCACAAGAGAATTAAAAGGTTGCAAAAAGGCGAACCAGCTTTTTAGCTTTGGGGTCGAGTTATCTCTTCACACGTTGCTTCAGGACATATTTACAGTCGCTGCACAGAGAGACCAGCTTGTCCTGAACATTTTGATATGAAACGCATGCAGGGCCGTTATATACTAATAACCCACAAGTTGCATTTAGGAAGCTATGGAGAGACGGAGAGAAATGGAGGCTAAGGAGACAGAGTAATCCTGGAGCTGTCTGAGAGCTGCGTGCACTGGGTTGTAAAAGTGATTTCCCACCGACTGCATCTGCTTCGGGTTGTCACACTTTTCTCTTCTTAATTCCTTTGTTTCCACCGCTTTGTGAACTTCAAGCACACATCTGCTTATATTCAGATATTATTTCAATCAGGAGAGACTTGGTTGCAGGTATGCAAAGATTTGTTGTGCTCATGCATATAATTTGAAATTTACAGAGTCTTTGGAGATTAGACTCCATCGTTATGAAATACAGTGATTTTTAAAAGGGTAGAGAAGCCGAGACATAGTCCCCCGATGGAGCCGAGACGCTGGTGACCAGAGGTGGAGGAGGAGGAGGGGTGCACGTTTGCCTGAAAAGACAGCTGACAGAAACGGAGAAAAGACAAAAACGGAGAAAAAGACAAAAACGGAGAAAAGACAACTGACAGAAATGGAGAAAAGACAGCTGACAGAAACGGAGAAAAGACAGAAACGGAGAAAATACAGAAATGGAGAAAAGACAGAAACGGAGAAAAGACAGAAACGGAGAAAAGACAGAAACGGAGAAAATACAGAAATGGAGAAAAGACAGAAACGGAGAAAAGACAGAAACGGAGAAAATACAGAAATGGAGAAAAGACAGAAACGGAGAAAAGACAGAAACGGAGAAAATACAGAAACGGAGAAAAGACAGAAACGGAGAAAATACAGAAATGGAGAAAAGACAGAAACGGAGAAAAAGACAAATGGAGAAAAGACAGAAATGGAAAAAGACAGAAACGGAGAAAATACAGAAATGGAGAAAAGACAGAAACGGAGAAAAGACAGAAACGGAGAAAAGATAGCTGACAGAAACGGAGAAAAGACAGAAACGGAGAAAAGACAGAAACGGAGAAAAGACAGAAACGGAGAAAATACAGAAATGGAGAAAAGACAGAAACGGAGAAAAGACAGAAATGGAGAAAAGATAGCTGACAGAAACGGAGAAAAAATAAAAATGGAGAAAAGACAGAAACGGAGAAAAGACAACTGACAGAAACGGAGAAAAGACAGCTGACAGAAATGGAGAAAAGACAGAAACGGAGAAAAGACAAATGGAGAAAAGACAGAAATGGAGAAAAGACAGTTGACACAAACGGAGAAAAGACAAATGGAGAAAAGACAGTTGACAGAAATGGAGAAAAGACAGAAATGGAGAAAAGACAGCTGACAGACACGTTTACCTTGTCTTATGGAACTTTTCTCTTTTCTCTTTGTCCCCTGCCTGCTGTTTTCCTGTAACATTCGACATGGAATTGATCATCTGGTCACTCAACGCTATGGACAAGATTTTTTCACCCAAGCATGCTTCACCGGTGGAGCCGGGTCCTCCCAGTGGGAGCCGGTCCTCTCCAGTGGGAGCCGGTCCTCCCCAGTGGGAGCCGGTCCGCCCCAGTGGGAGCCGGTCCTCCCCAGTGGGAGCCGGTCCGCCCCAGTGGGAGCCGGTCCTCCCAGTGGGAGCCGGTCCGCCCCCGGTCCGCCCCAGTGGGAGCCGGTCCTCCCCAGTGGGAGCAGTCCGCCCCGGTCCGCCCAGTGGGAGCCGGTCCTCCCAGTGGGGTCCGCCCCAGTCCGGTCCCCCAGTGGGAGCCGGTCCGCCCAGTGGGAGCCGGTCCGCCCCAGCCGGTCCTCCCCAGTGGGAGCCGGTCCTCCCAGTGGGAGCCGGTCCGCCCCAGTGGGGGCGGTCCTCCCCAGTGGGACGCTCCCTGCAGGCTACGCTCGTGATTCCTGAAAGAATTGACAAGCGGTCTGCCTGGACGTTCTCACTGTGGAAGACGTTATTTGGATAATTGGAATTCTGTTGGTGGGACCCCTGATCATCGGAGTTGGGGAAAATTGGTAAGACAGCCGCCAGGAAATTTACCCACGAGCTACCTGGGGAACTTAAAGAGTGCTTACATGGAGTGATTGAGAGGATGAAGGTTTTACATCTGAGGGCTGACCAGTCCAGTGAACTGTCTCGTACCATCTCAGACCGGTCTGGGGGGGCGCAGAGGGCACCTCAGGAATTGGAGGCACTGTGTGACTTCATGATCTGAGGACGAGTGGTATTGATTGACAGACATCGATTTGGTCAAATTTCACCGAATCTACCTAAATTGGATTGAAATTGTGATCTATGCCCCCCCCCCCCCATCCTTCACCTGAGCGGGTAAACAGCCTGCAGCAGGACTACTATCTCCTCCTGTGCATTGTCTTATCTCCATGGCAAGGCCGAATGAACTGAACTTTCTAACAACTTGGACAGTCTGACGCTTCATATTATACACACACACACACACAACACACACACACACACATACATGTGACTCTCACTCCATACCATACATGCCCTCCCCTATCCCCCCCGCTTCAGTCTGACTGCCTCGGTCTCTTTTTGTTTGTTTTTGGGTCACCACAAAAAATTCCTTCATGTATCCCATGTACCGTGTGTAGTCTTGTGCATTATGTTGTGATGTTGTTATGTCTTGTGCTCTATGTTGTGATGTTGTTATGTCTTGTACTCTATGTTGTGATGTTGTTATGTCTTGTGCTCTATGTTGTGATGTTGTTATGTCTTGTACTCTATGTTGTGATGTTGTTATGTCTTGTACTCTATACTGTGATGTTGTTATGTCTTCAACTATGTTGTGATGTTGTTATGTCTTGCAAACTCTGTTGTGATGTTATGTCTTGTACTCTATGTTGTGTCTTGTACTCTATGTTGTGATGTTGTTATGTCTTGTACTCTATGTTGTGATGTTGTTATGTCTTGTGCTCTATGTTGTGATGTTGTTATGTCTTGTACTCTATACTGTGATGTTGTTATGTCTTGTGCTCTATGTTGTGATGTTGTTATGTCTTGTGCTCTATGTTGTGATGTTGTTATGTCTTGTACTCTATGTTGTGATGTTGTTATGTCTTGTACTCTATGTTGTGATGTTGTTATGTCTTGTACTCGGGAGATACTGTGATGTTGTTATGTCTTGTGCCTCTATGTTGTGATGTTGTTATGTCCTCTATGTTGTGATGTTGTTATGTCTTGTGCTCTGTTGTGATGTTGTTATGTCTTGTACTCTATGTTGTGATGTTGTTATGTCTTGTACTCTATGTTGTGATGTTGTTATGTCTTGTACTCTATACTGTGATGTTGTTATGTCTTGTGCTCTATGTTGTGATGTTGTTATGTCTTGTGCTCTATGTTGTGATGTTGTTATGTCTTGTGCTCTATGTTGTGATGTTGTTATGTCTTGTACTCTATGTTGTGATGTTGTTATGTCTTGTACTCTATGTTGTGATGTTGTTATGTCTTGTACTCTATGTTGTGATGTTGTTATGTCTTGTGCTCTATGTTGTGATGTTGTTTTATGTCTTGTACTCTATGTTGTGATGTTGTTATGTCTTGTGCTCTGTTGTGATGTTGTTATGTCTTGTGTCTTGTGCTCTATGTTGTGATGTTGTGATGTTGTTATGTCTTGTACTTTATGTTGTGATGTTGTTATGTCTTGTACTCTATGTTGTGATGTTGTTATGTCTTGTGCTCTATGTTGTGATGTTGGTATGTCTTGTGCTCTATGTTGTGATGTTATGTCTTGTGCTCTATGTTGTGATGTTGTTATGTCTTGTGCTCTATGTTGTGATGTTGTTATGTCTTGTACTCTATGTTGTGATGTTGTTATGTCTTGTACTCTATGTTGTGATGTTGTTATGTCTTGTACTCTATGTTGTGATGTTGTTTGTCTTGTGCTCTATGTTGTGATGTTGTTATGTCTTGTACTCTATGTTGTGATGTTGTTATGTCTTGTACTCTATGTTGTGATGTTGTTATGTCTTGTACTCTATGTTGATGTGCTGATGGACTTTGTTATGTCTTGTACCTTAAAAATAAACTCTAATTTGTGAGGATGTTGTTATGTCTTCAACATAAACCCAGACTATGTTCCAAACATGTTACACATCCATCTCACTAGGTGAGGTTAAGTCTGTGTCTGCTGTTGTGTTATTTTTTCTGTCAATATGCTTGTTTGGATACTCCTATATGTTGTGATGTTGTTATGTCTTGTACTCTATATGTGATGTTGTTATGTCTTGTGCTCTATGTTGTGATGTCTTTGTATGTGTATGTCTTGTGCTCTATGTTGTGATGTTGTTATGTCTTGTGCTCTATGTTGTGATGTTGTTATGTCTTGTACTCTATGTTGTGATGTTGTTATGTCTTGTACTCTATGTTGTGATGTTGTTATGTCTTGTACTCTATGTTGTGATGTTGTTATGTCTTGTACTCTATGTTGTGATGTTGTTATGTCTTGTACTCTGTTGTGATGTTGTTATGTCTTGTACTCTATGTTGTGATGTTGTTATGTCTTGTACTCTATGTTGTGATGTTGTTATGTCTTGTACTCTATGTTGTGATGTTGTTATGTCTTGTACTCTATATGTTGATGTTGTTATGTCTTGTACTCTATGTTGTGATGTTGTTATGTCTTGTACTCTATGTTGTGATGTTGTTATGTCTTGTGCTCTATGTTGTGATGTTGTTATGTCTTGTACTCTATGTTGTGATGTTGTTATGTCTTGTACTCTATGTTGTGATGTTGTTATGTCTTGTACTCTATGTTGTGATGTTGTTATGTCTTGTACTCTATGTTGTGATGTTGTTATGTCTTGTACTCTATGTTGTGATGTTTATGTCTTGTACTCTATGTTGTGATGTTGTTATGTCTTGTACTCTATGTTGTTGATGTTGTTATGTCTTGTACTCTATGTTGTGATGTTGTTATGTCTTGTACTCTATGTTGTGATGTTGTTATGTCTTGTACTCTATGTTGTGATGTTGTTATGTCTTGTGCTCTATGTTGTGATGTTATGTCTTGTGCTCTATGTTGTGATGTTATGTCTTGTGCTCTATGTTGTGATGTTGTTATGTCTTGTACTCTATGTTGTGATGTTGTTATGTCTTGTACTCTATGTTGTGATGTTGTTATGTCTTGTACTCTATGTTGTGATGTTGTTATGTCTTGTGCTCTATGTTGTGATGTTGTTATGTCTTGTACTCTATGTTGTGATGTTGTTATGTCTTGTACTCTATGTTGTGATGTTGTTATGTCTTGTACTCTATGTTGTGATGTTGTTATGTCTTGTACTCTATACTGTGATGTTGTTATGTCTTGTGCTCTATGTTGTGATGTTGTTATGTCTTGTGCTCTATGTTGTGATGTTGTTATGTCTTGTGCTCTGTTGTGATGTTGTTATGTCTTGTACTCTATGTTGTGATGTTGTTATGTCTTGTACTCTATGTTGTGATGTTGTTATGTCTTGTACTCTATGTTGTGATGTTGTTATGTCTTGTGCTCTATGTTGTGATGTTGTTATGTCTTGTACTCTATGTTGTGATGTTGTTATGTCTTGTACTCTATGTTGTGATGTTGTTATGTCTTGTACTCTATGTTGTGATGTTGTTATGTCTTGTGCTCTATGTTGTGATGTTGTTATGTCTTGTACTCTATGTTGCTATAATGCTGTTTCTCCAGTTGTTCAGGAAAGTTAAAAAAACAACAACTACTGGCTTAATCGATTTTAGCAGGGTCAGTTCCCCAAACTGAAACCATATACGACACATTTATTTTGTATTAAATGATTTTAGAGACTTCTGGAGAATCCACAATGCCTAAAACATGCAGACATTTAAATGAAGAGAAATAAATATAAATATAAAACATTTTGCTTTAATGGAATATGAATATGAAATAAATCAGACCTGAAACATAAAACATGTTATGGAACAGATTATAAGCTGGAAACAAATGCAGAATTTCTTAAATTTAGATTAAAAAAGGTTAAAGAGCAGTGTGTGTGTGTGTAGTGTGTGTATGTATGTGTGTATGTGTGTGTGTGTGTATGTATGTATGTGTGTGTATGTGCATGTGCGTATGTAAGTGTGCTTGTTTGTGTGTGTGTATATGTGTGTGTGTACGTGTGTTTGTGTGTGTTTGTGCATGTATGTGTGCGTGTTTGTTTGTGTGTATGCATGTACGTGTGTATGTATGTGTTTGTGTGTGTGTGTGTGTGTGTGTGTGTGCGTGTGCGCATGTAAGTGCGCGCGTGTGTGTGTGTGTAAGGTAGGAGGGGAGAGTGTGTGTGTGTGTGCGTGTGCGCATGTAAGTGCGCGCGTGTGTATGTGTGTGTGTAAGGTAGGAGGGGAGAGTGTGAGTGTGTGTGTGTTTGTGCATGTATGTGTGTGTTTGTGCATGTATGTGTGCGTGTGTGTGTTTGTGCGTGTGTGCATGTAAGTGCACGCGCGTGTGTGTGTGTAAGTGTAAGGTTGGAGGGGAGAGTGTGTGTGTGTGTGTGTGTGTGTGTGTGTGTGTGTGTGTGTGGGGGGGGTGGTCTCGGTTTTCTTCTGTCCGCTGCACTGAGTTTGCAGAAGGAGGCGCGAGCGGAGCGGAGTGGATGAGAGAGCGACGTTTACCGGGAGGACACGCGCGCCAGTTACGCAGCAGGCTGCTCCGGAGCGCAGTCCATCGATTTAAGTTGCGCACGCGGTCATACTGTTATCAATATTATCAATAATATCCATATTTAATGTGCAGCCAGGGAGAAGAGGAGAGCGGGAGCGGCACGGTCTGATCACACGTCCGTCTCCGTTTCTGAGTGCCAACCTCCGGGGAAAGTTGGAGTACCGTTAACGGACCGGAGCGCCTGGATGTTTTAACGCTTAACGTGCACGGAGGAGCCGGACTACACCGAGGGAAGGGGGTGTTTCTCCGGATGAAACCGTGGATACTCCGGAACACTCGGCTCCAGCGGAATATGTTGTCCTCCCCACAGACTCCGTGAATACTTCTCCGTGTGTGCAGAGGGGGGTCCAGGCTGCCCGGTCGGTAGCATCGGTTCCAGGGGTCTTTTCCCCGGTAGTAGGCTACCGTCTCCAGGGGTCTTTTCCCCGGTAGTAGGTTACCGTCTCCAGGGGTCTTTTCCCCGGCAGTACCGTCTCCAGGGGTCTTTTCCCCGGCAGTACCGTCTCCAGGGGTCTTTTCCCCGGCAGTACCGTCTCCAGGGGTCTTTTCCCCGGCAGTACCGTCTCCAGGGGTCTTTTCCCCGGTAGTACCGTCTCCAGGGTCCAGGCTGCCCGGTCGGTACCGTCTCCAGGAGTCTTTGCTCACTCCACCATGTCGGCGACAGGTTTATGGGTTCCCAGCGTAGAAAGGGAACGAGAGAGGGAGTGAGAGACACCGGGAGAAGAAACAGGGGGAACCGGACCGGGCAGCGCGGGAGACCGGGTCTCTTCTTTGTGATTTGTGGATTACTACCGGACGCGAAATGATCCTGATCATCACTTTGGTGTTTGTGTTGGGTGAGTAAACCCCGAGTACCCCTCTCACTTATCCATAGCCCCCCCCTTTATTATCTTGGTAAAGGTGCACGAGTCACATTAAAACCTCATTCCGGTTGTTGCCGACGCAGACCCAGCGAGGTCCTACATTGTTGTGCCTTTTTGTCGATTTCACATTTATGTCGTTTTTTTAGACATTTTTCAACATTTATTGTTTTTTTTCGCGATGCATTTTAATTTTAATTTATTTAAATGTCGATTTCCCCCCCAAAAAATCCTTTTTGGTCATTTTTTTCCTGCGTTTTTTTGTTGCTTTTTTAAAACGTTTTTAGGGTTTGTTGTTGTTTACATCTTTTGTTGATTCATTTCTTTTTTTATTATATAGATTTTTTCAACATTGACGTTTTTTCGACGTTGTTGTTATGTTTATTGTCACACCATCAGCGTTTTTTATGACTTTTTTTTTTTTTGCTCATATGCTTTATCCCTTTTGCTTTATTGTGTCATATATATATTACAAAGTGAAAAAGACCAAAGTAACACAGGCACAGGCTAATTACTGCTAACTAACATGCTAGTTAACATTAACATAGGCACAGGCTAATTACTGCTAACTAACATGCTAGTTAACATTAACACAGGCACAGGCTAATTACTGCTAACTAACATGCTAGTTAACATTAACATAGGCACAGGCTAATTACTGCTAACTAACATGCTAGTTAACATTAACATAGGCACATGCTAATTACTGCTGACTAACATGCTAGTTAACATTAACATAGGCACATGCTAATTACTGCTAACTAACATGCTAGTTAACATTAACATAGGCACATGCTAATTACTGCTAACTAACATGCTAGTTAACATTAACATAGGCACAGACTAATTACTGCTAACTAACATGCTAGTTAACATTAACATAGGCACATGCTAATTACTGCTAGCTAACATGCTAGTTAACATTAACATAGGCACAGGCTAATTACTGCTAACTAACGTGCTAGTTAACATTAACATAGACATAGGAGCCATAACGTGAGTTACAAGGTAACAGAGCCTTTTATACACTGTTGTGTTTACTTAGAAATAAACAACGGACAAATAGAGTCTTTAAAGCTTCAGATGGAAAGTTATTCAATGTCAAAATGAATGGGAGTCAATGGGATGCTAACGGCGGGTGATGGCTTTGTAGCATTGAAATGGCGCCATGGGAGCTGCGCTTTGTGGACGCTCGCTTACCCCCTTGGTTATTATTTTTGTGTAAGTGTGTGTGGCACGCCCTCATACTCTGCTTCTGACTGGCTAGTAGTCCTTACCTAGGTACTGTCAGGGCCCTCATACTCTGCTTCTGACTGGCTAGTAGTCCTTACCTAGGTACTGTCAGGGACCTCATACTCTGCTCCTGACTGGCTAGTAGTCCTTACCTAGGTACTGTCAGGGACCTCATACTCTGCTTCTGACTGGCTAGTAGTCCTTACCTAGGTACTGTCAGGGCCCTCATACTCTGCTGCTGACTGGCTAGTAGTCCTTACCTAGGTACTGTCAGGGCCCTCATACTCTGCTCCTGACTGGCTAGTAGTCCTTACCTAGGTACTGTCAGGGCCCCTCATACTCTGCTCCTGACTGGCTAGTAGTCCTTACCTAGGTACTGTCAGGACCCTCATACTCTGCTTCTGACTGGCTAGTAGTCCTTACCTAGGTACTGTCAGGGCCCTCATACTCTGCTTCTGACTGGCTAGTAGTCCTTACCTAGGTACTGTCAGGGCCCTCATACTCTGCTTCTGACTGGCTAGTAGTCCTTACCTAGGTACTGTCAGGGCCCTCATACTCTGCTCCTGACTGGCTAGTAGTCCTTACCTAGGTACTGTCAGGGCCCTCATACTCTGCTCCTGACTGGCTAGTAGTCCTTACCTAGGTACTGTCAGGACCCTCATACTCTGCTTCTGACTGGCTAGTAGTCCTTACCTAGGTACTGTCAGGGCCCTCATACTCTGCTTCTGACTGGCTAGTAGTCCTTACCTAGGTACTGTCAGGGCCTCATACTCTGCTTCTGACTGGCTAGTAGTCCTTACCTAGGTACTGTCAGGACCCTCATACTCTGCTTCTGACTGGCTAGTAGTCCTTACCTAGGTACTGTCAGGGCCCTCATACTCTGCTCCTGACTGGCTAGTAGTCCTTACCTAGGTACTGTCAGGACCCTCATACTCTGCTTCTGACTGGCTAGTAGTCCTTACCTAGGTACTGTCAGGACCCTCATACTCTGCTTCTGACTGGCTAGTAGTCCTTACCTAGGTACTGTCAGGGCCCTCATACTCTACTCCTGACTGGCTAGTAGTCCTTACCTAGGTACTGTCAGGGCCCTCATACTCTGCTCCTGACTGGCTAGTAGTCCTTACCTAGGTACTGTCAGGACCCTCATACTCTGCTCCTGACTGGCTAGTAGTCCTTACCTAGGTACTGTCAGGACCCTCATACTCTGCTCTTGACTGGCTAGTAGTCCTTACCTAGGTACTGAGCATGTGCAACTCCCAACAAAGATAGTAAAGAAGTGGGATGTCTCACTCTGGAGCTAAAACAGAGAGCTCAACACACAGGGTAAAAAGAGGAGCTGCAGCAATGTGCAGTACAATAAAAATATGGTGTTTTTTTGAAAATGTAACCATGGAAACGTATTCTGGTACAACCTCTAAATACAGATATGAACCCGAAGATGAGCAGAACATGGGCCCTTTAACATTGGATGTCATGGACCTTCTTTTTTGCTTATTGTCTTTAACTTGTCTTTACTCAGTTGGACTGCCGACGCCACCGGCCGGGCCTGGTTCTGGTAAAGGTGCCGAGTCTTTAATAAAACCACTTTGAGATGCTGCTTTCTGTTCAAGGTTCTGTTCAAAACTCCAGCAAAGACATTCAAATTCCACGTAGGAAGATGCAAACGGTTTATAACAGGTCTAATAGAACAATAATAAGTCTTCATGTTGTCATCTTATTCAAGGTTTTCTTTGCAAGGTTTTCTTAGGCAAGCTGCTATTCAACGTGTGATGCGTTCACTGTTCTCGTAAAGTTCCCTTCTGCCATTTAGTGGTTCTTATTTCTTATACTAACGTCTATTTTTAATAACTTTTTTGTTCATTAATATAAAATACAGTTTACAAGTGTCACTTTTGATAAGCAGACACATCTGTTAATGAAATGTATTATAGTTTTAACTATATATATTGACATGAATATGTAAATAGGTAAATATAAATATGCTGCTTCTACACGCTAAAAGTAGTGATTATTTACATGGAGTCTGGTGGAGATATGCTGCTCTATACACGCTAAAAGTAGTGATTATTTACATGGAGTCTGGTGGAGATATGCTGCTCTATACACGCTAAAAGTAGTGATTATTTACATGGAGTCTGGTGGAGATATGCTGCTCTATACATGCTAAAAGTAGTGATTATTTACATGGAGTCTGGTGGAGATATGCTGCTCTATACATGCTAAAAGTAGTGATTATTTACATGGAGTCTGGTGGAGATATGCTGCTCTATACATGCTAAAAGTAGTGATTATTTACATGGAGTCTGGTGGAGATATGCTGCTCTATACACGCTAAAAGTAGTGATTATTTACATGGAGTCTGGTGGAGATATGCTGCTCTATACACGCTAAAAGTAGTGATTATTTACATGGAGTCTGGTGGAGATATGCTGCTCTATACACGTTAAAAGTAGTGATTATTTACATGGAACATTTGAACATTTCTTTTAAATATTTTGAGAGAAAAAGTAAAAAAAAATCTGAATTTTAGAAAAATTTCAGCACCTTAAAAAAGCATTCAAAAAGTTGAATATTTTGAGAAAAAAAGTCAGAAAAAAAATTTAATTTTAGAAAAATTTCCTCTAAGACGTTACATTTGGAAACAGTAACATAATATATATTTTAAGAAAAAAAGTTGATCATTTTGAGAAAAAAACCTCAAAATATTTTGAGAAGTTCTTTTAAATATTTTGAGAAAAAAAGTTTAGAAAAAAATCTGAATTTTACAAAAATTTTAGCACCTAAAATACTTCCCTAAGCATTCAAAAAGTTGAATATTTTGAGAAAAAAAGTCGGAAAAAAAATCGGATCAGGTCCAGATCTGTTGCGGAACTCAAGGACCCATGAGATCTCGCGAGATTTCGCGGGTCCTGTATAAGCAAAGGGACCATTAAAGAACTGAGAGTAGCAGCAGATCTGCAGTTTATTGGCAGTTTGTTCCAGATATGAGCAGCATAGAAACTAAAATAATAAAAATAAGATAAAAAAAGTAAAAATACAGTAGTTTACTGCACTATTTACGTATACTATAGTGGTTATATTGTGATTTTTTATTTTACAGTAATACTCGGACTACTGGGATTTCAACTGTAATATCTAAAGTAATAACTGGACATTTCACATTATTTCCAGTGCATTTTAGTCCTCATTAGCGTTTTAACACCTCCTTTCTGCCCCCCCTTCCTCCAGATGTGTGTGTGTGCGACTCGGAGCTGGGCTCCCCCGGCTGGAGGGAACCCCTGGACTGCGTCCGGGCGTCTGAACTCTGCAACCAGAACAGCCAGTGCAGCTCCCGCTACCGCATCATGCGCCAGTGCCTGTCGGGGGGCGACAAGGAGCGCAGCGCCATGCGGGCCTCGCGGGAGTGCCAGGGGGCGCTGGAGGTGCTGCAGGACTCGCCGCTGTACGACTGCCGCTGCAAGAGGGGCATGAAGAAGGAGCTGCAGTGTCTGCAGAACTACTGGAGCATCCACATGGGCCTGACGGAGGGTAAGCCTCAGGGTTCAGGGGCAATTAAGCCCCCCCCCCCTCCCCCCCTGCTGCCCGGTGACCCCCCCCCCGCGAGCTGAGGCTCCTGGTGTTTTTATGAGGACTTCACATATGCAGGAGGTCCGAGCTGGCTCTGCAGCGGTTGTTGTGTGGGTTTGATCTTTTAAATGTTTTGAGAGAAAAAGTCGAAATATTGTTAGAAAAAAAATCAACATATTTAGACAGAAAACGTAAAAAAAAATCTGAATGTTAGAAATATTTCAACCCCGGAAAAGAACTCTTAAGCATTCAAAAAAGTTGAATATATTTTTACACACACACACACACACACACACACACACACACACACACACACACACACACACACACACACACACACACACATACACACACACACACACACACACACACACACACACACACACACACAACACACACACACACACACACACACACACACAACACACACACACACACACACACACACACACACACACAACACACACACATACACACACACACACACACACACACACACACATACACACACACACACACACACACGCACATCACACACTTCAGATACAGTATTAGGGACCACAGGTCACAAACACACTTCAGACAGTATTAGGGACCACAGGTCATATAAAGAGACTTCAGATACATAGGGGACCACTAAGGTCTATATAAAAAGACTTCAGATACAGTATTAGGGGACCACTAAGGTCTATATAAAAGAGACTTCAGATACAGTATTAGGGGACCACTAAGGTCTATATAAAGAGACTTCAGATACAGTATTAGGGACCACTAAGGTCTATATAAAGAGACTTCAGATACAGTATTAGGGGACCACTAAGGTCTATATAAAAGAGACTTCAGATACAGTATTAGGGACCACTAAGGTCTATATAAAGAGACTTCAGATACAGTATTAGGGACCACTAAGGTCTATATAAAGAGACTTCAGATACAGTATTAGGGACCACTAAGGTCTATATAAAGAGACTTCAGATACAGTATTAGGGACCACTAAGGTCTATATAAAGAGACTTCAGATACAGTATTAGGGACCACTAAGGTCTATATAAAGAGACTTCAGATACAGTATAGGGGACCACTAAAAAGAGACTTCAGATACAGTAGGGGATTAAGGGGACCACAGTATTAGGGAAGGTCTATATAAAAGAGACTTCAGATACAGTATTAGGGGACCACTAAGGTCTATATAAAGAGACTTCAGATACAGTAAGGGGACCACTAAGGTCTATATAAAAAGAGACTTCAGATACAGTATTAGGGACCACTAAGGTCTATATAAAAGAGACTTCAGATACAGTATTAGGGACCACTAAGGTCTATATAAAAAAGACTTCAGATACAGTATTAGGGACCACTAAGGTCTATATAAAGAGACTTCAGATACAGTATTAGGGACCACTAAGGTCTATATAAAGAGACTTCAGATACAGTATTAGGGACCACTAAGGTCTATATAAAGAGACTTCAGATACAGTATTAGGGACCACTAAGGTCTATATAAAAGAGACTTCAGATACAGTATTAGGGGACCACTAAGGTCTATATAAAGAGACTTCAGATACAGTAGGGACCACTAAGGTCTATATAAAAGGACTTCAGATACAGTATTAGGGACCACTAAGGTCTATATAAAGAGACTTCAGATACAGTATTAGGGGACCACTAAGGTCTATATAAAAGAGACTTCAGATACAGTATTAGGGGACCACTAAGGTCTATAGAGCATGTCATGGGACCTTTAAGATTACCAAGAAGCTTAGAACTGATTTTTATTTCTCAGACAAAGCTTCTTCTTCTGCATGCTTAATTACAGTACATATTATTTTATCACATATATATATATATATATATATATATATATATATATATATATATATATATATGTGTGTGTGTGTGAGAGAAATTATGCCTGTGCAGTTTTAATTTCCGGCTTATATTTGCCTTTCACATGACGACGACAAAAGAGCTTTTTCTTCTGCTCTTTCTTCCTCTTCTGTCTCGCATTCAGGCATGAATATTTAACAAGGTAGAAGAGGATTTGTTGGCTTTTCTGCTTAAAATGTCTAAAATAATCCCGAGAGGAAGAACAGGTGAGACTGCGTCCAAGGTTAGGGATCTGTTCCAGACAAACAGCTCGGACACACTTTGGGTTTAGAAGAGACATTAAAAATCCAACAAGGACAACGTTGGGCCAAAATTAGAGAGCAGCTTAACTTCATGGCACTTTTACTTTTAATAATAATACACTTGATGTATATAGCAAGGACAACCAGCGTGACAATGTGCTTTACACAAAACAGAGATAAAGAGAGAAAATCAACAGTAGGGAAACCAGTGAAAGATGATCTAAAATGTGCAGCTGGTTAAAGGGTAACTGCTGTTTTTTAATTTTTTCCCATGTTTTTGTGTCTACTGCGATGTAACTTAAAGGCAATTGTTCACCTTCAGTTTCCATCCACCAGACTCCATGTTAATAATCTGTACTTTTATCATCATTAAAGACACTTTATTCAAAGTGGACGGAAACAAAATAAAACCTTCTAAAGTTGTCTTGGTTCATGTTCCACTGTTCCAACAATCACCACTCTGGTCTGGTTGGAACCAGGTGGAGATATGCTGCTCTATACATGCTAAAAGTAGTGATTATTTACATGGAGTCTGGTGGAGATATGCTGCTCTATACATGCTAAAAGTAGTGATTATTTACATGGAGTCTGGTGGAGATATGCTGCTCTATACACGCTAAAAGTAGTGATTATTTACATGGAGTCTGGTGGAGATATGCTGCTCTATACATGCTAAAAGTAGTGATTATTTACATGGAGTCTGGTGGAGATATGCTGCTCTATACACGCTAAAAGTAGTGATTATTTACATGGACTCTGGTGGAAATATGCTGCTCTATACACGCTAAAAGTAGTGATTATTTACATGGAGTCTGGTGGAGATATGCTGCTCTATACACACTAAAAGTAGTGATTATTTACATGGACTCTGGTGGAGATATGCTGCTCTATACACACTAAAAGTAGTGATTATTTACATGGAGTCTGGTGGAGATATGCTGCTCTATACACACTAAAAGTAGTGATTATTTACATGGAGTCTGGTGGAGATATGCTGCTCTATACACGCTAAAAGTAGTGATTATTTACATGGACTCTGGTGGAGATATGCTGCTCTATACACGCTAAAAGTAGTGATTATTTACATGGAGTCTGGTGGAGATATGCTGCTCTATACACACTAAAAGTAGTGATTATTTACATGGAGTCTAGTGGGTTTGGTTATGGTGATGTCGGGGCTGTTTCATGTTAAATTAAAAGGATCTTACTCTTTAACTAAAGGTCTATCTCCGTAGGGATCCATCCCATAATGTTGTCACACACTGTCCTGTAGGGTTACATTGAATCCCGGTTCAAGCTCAGTTCTGGAGCGGTTTCAAAGATTTGTGTTCACAGTCACTCAGACAGCAATGCATGGGGAAATGGGGACGGAACAAGATCACCCGTCAAAGATGTCGAGACTAAAAAAAATAACTCTAAAAAAAGAAGGAAAGAGTAAGACTTTATGGCTCATTAGAAAATTAAATGACAGTCAAAGAAACAATCTGCAAATGAAGACAATTAGAAAAGCCGTAGCTATAAATTGAGTTTTTAAGCCTTGGTTGGAGTCATTAGCCCCGATGACGTAGACGGATCCTCTGGACCCAGCAGCGGAGGGTCAGCGCACCGATAACGTCGCTAGACAAATCTTATCGGAAGTTTATATGTTACCATGGCAACGGTACACATAAAAATGGCTGCTTCTCTGACCATTCTGCCACGTTGACTTGAATGGAAATGGCTTTTCTGTCCATTTTATTTCTATGGACCAGAGTCTCAGTAGGAATGGTCTGCTGATGGCGGGTTAGCTCAGCTGGTAGAGCAGGCGCACGTACATGGAGGTTACTGCTCGACGCTGCGGCCGCGGGTTTGATTCCCACCTGGGGCACTTTTCTGCATTTCATTCCCCCCCCTCTCCCCCTTTCATGTCTTCATCTGTAAAGGACTGAATGTCCAAAAAATTATTTTTATAAAAAATGAGATGGTGAGCCAGCGTCCAATGCTAGTTCTCAGCTCGTTTTGGGACCCAAGGTCACATGACGTGATGACGTCACAGCTAGCGTAAAAGCACGTGCTGAGAATAGTTAGATATGTTTTTATTTTTATTTATTTATTCATTTTTTGGGCATTTTAGGCCTTTATTGAAAAATAAATTAACGTATGGGCGCCCGCTCTACCAACTGTGCTAACCGGGCGCCTGAATAGTTAGATACTTTGAACACCTGCATGCATAAATACCAGTGACAGTGATCGTGATTGTGTTTCACACTGAGGCGCTACTGTTGAGTGTGTGATTAGCCGGGACGTCCCCCGAGAGTTGAGGACGCGATGAAGGAGTGGGTGGAGACGACTAACGAGCTCAGGGACAGGAAGTCGGTTGGTGTTGGCGAGAGAGAGAGAGAGAGAGAGAGAGAGGGAGAGAGAACTGGACCATTTCCTTCTTTTTCTTTTTTCTTTGAGAGCTGTCACTCAGCTGAAGACATCAGTTGCCGTGGTGATTACCAGATGTCTGGGACAGACGGCCAGCTGTGAAATTTCAGCATGTGAGGACAGAGGAAGTGAATGGATTCATTAAATTATAGAGACCCCAATGAGACGCAGGAAGACACAGAGAGACGCAACGCGTCTGCAAAGAGACGCAGAAAGACAGGGAGACACAACATGTCTAGAAAGAGACGCAACATGTCTGAAAGAGACAGAAAGAGACACAACATGTCTGCAAAGAGACGCAGAAAGACAGGGAGACACAACATGTCTAGAAAGAGACGCAGAAAGACACAGAGAGACGCAACGTGTCTGCAAAGAGACGCAGAAAGACAGGGAGACACAACATGTCTAGAAAGAGACGCAGAAAGACAGGGAGACACAACATGTCTAGAAAGAGACGCAGAAAGACACAGAGAGACGCAACGTGTCTGCAAAGAGACGCAGAAAGACAGGGAGACGCAACATGTCTAGCAAAGAGATGCAGAAAACACAGACATGTCTGCAAAGAGATGCAGAAAGACAGGGAGACGCAACATGTCTGCAAAGAGACGCAGAAAGACAGGGAGACACAACATGTCTAGAAAGAGACGCAGAAAGACACAGAGAGACGCAACGTGTCAGCAGGCAGAAAGAAGGGAGACACAACATGTCTAGAAAGACAGGACAGGGAGACGCAACATGTCTGCAAAGAGATGCAGAAAGACAGGGAGACACAACATGTCTAGAAAGAGACGCAGAAAGACAGGGGGACGCAACATGTCTGCAAAGAGACGCAGAAAGACAGGGAGACGCAACATGTCTGCAAAGAGACACAGAAAGACAGGGGATGCAACATGTCTGCAAAGAGACGCAGAAAGACAGGGAGACACAACATGTCTGCAAAGAGCATGAAAGAATAATAATTCTCTCATAATCTGTGTGTGTCTCTCTGAAAGACACAGGGATGTCGAAATAACAATATTGCCAAACATGTCTGTCTCTCTTTGTCTCTCTGTCGGCTCTGTCCTCTCTGTCGGCATCTTCTCTGCGTTTAGCCCCCCCCAGCTACCTGAAGGAGTTGCGCTGCTTTCTATCTCTGTCCTCTCTGTCTCTCTTTTTCTGTCCTCTCTGTCTGTCTGTCTCTCTTTCTCTGTCTCTCTGTCTCTTCTCTGTCCTCTCTGTCTCTCTTCTGTCTGTCTCTGTCTGTCTCTCTCTTCTCTGTCTGTCTGTCTCTCTTTCTCTGTCCTCTCTGTCTGTCTCTCTCTCTGTCCTCTCTGTCTCTCTTTCTCTGTCCTCTCTGTCTGTCTCTCTGTCTCTCTCTTCTCTCTCTGTCTCTCTCTGTCTCTTTGTCCTCTCTGTCTCTGGCATTTCTTGACTGTTTCTGGTACTAGTTTGCGTTTTGGGCGTTTCTTTTTGTTTTCGTTTTTTGTGTTGTTTTGGGCGTTTTTTTGTGTTGTTTTTGTGTTGTTTTTGTTGTTTTTTTGTGTTGTTTTGGGGTTTTTTGTGTTGTTTTGGGTTTTTTTTGTGTTGTTTTGGGTTTTTTTTGTGTTGTTTTGGGTTTTTTTTGTGTTGTTTTTGGGTTTTTTTTGTGTTGTTTTGGGCGTTTTTTTTTGTTTTTTTTTGTGTTGTTTTGGCGTTTTTTGTGTTGTTTTGGGCGTTTTTTGTGTTGCTTTGGGCGTTTCTTGTGTTGTTTTTGTTTTTGTTGTTTTGTTTTGTTTTTGTGTTTTCTTGCAGTGTTTGCTGTTTCTTGTTTTCTAGCCCTTGTTGGCAGTTTTTGCTGCTGTTGTGGATGTTTTTTATGCTATTTTGTTGAGTGTTTTTTCCCCTGTTTTTAGTGTTTTTTTCCGCCCATCCAAAGATTATTTGGGGTCTTGTCGGGGGTTTAAAGTTTCACGCCGCTTGGCAGCAGACAGTGTAAACCGGTCGCTGAGCCCCGTCTGGTTCTCTGCTCCTGGCCCCTGACGCCCATCGGAGCAGAGTGATGGAGGTTTGATGCCTTCATGCTCCACTATGATCTGATGTGTGATGTTTGCTGTTTGCCGGGCCATTACACGCCGCTCCAGGATGGCGATCATTACCCCATCAAGTGCTTGTGTGTGTGTTTGTGTGTGTGTTTGTGTGTGTGTTTGTGTGTGTTTGCGCCTCACTTACTCCTCTAAGGAGAAGCAAAGCATTCAAAGCCAAGGCGGAGACAGAGTAGAACACGCTTTATACATCTTTAAAGGGTCATTTCCTGTGTTTTCCCCAAACGTGGAAAACACATTAACCTTATTTTAACCTTATGGTACTTCTACTTTTAATAATAATACACTTTATTCATACAGCTCTCCTTATGATAAGGAAAAGGGTAAAACAGACACATGATGGATGGATGGATGGATGGATGATGGGTAGGTAGATAGATAGATAGATAGATAGATGGATAGATAGATAGATAGATAGATAGATAGATAGATAGATAGATAGATAGATAGATAGATAGATAGATAGATAGATAGATAGATAGATAGATAGATAGATAGATAGATAGATAGATAGATAGATAGATAGATAGATAGGTAGGTGGGTGGGTGGGTGGATGGATGATGGATGGATTGATAGATGGAGGAATGATGGATGGATATAAACTTGAGTGAAGATAATTACCTCTTCTTTGTCTTCAGCATTCCTCCAGGGCCCTTGGCCTCAACTTTAAGCCCCAGTTAGTGGCTCTGTGTCTGGGCGTAGACCTCCAGGGCCCTTGGCCTCATAAGCCCCAGTTAGTGGCTCTGTGTCTTGGCCTCCAGGGCCCTAAGCCCCAGTTAGTGGCTCTATGTCGGACCTCCAGGGCCCTCGGCCTCATAAGCCCCAGTTAGTGGCTCTATGTCTGGGCGTAGACCTCCAGGGCCCTCGGCCTCATAAGCCCCAGTTAGTGGCTCTATGTCTGGGCGTAGACCTCCAGGGCCCTCGGCCTCATAAGCCCCAGTTAGTGGCTCTGTGTCTGGGCGTAGACCTCCAGTTAAGTATTACAGTATAAATCACAGTAGTCTAAGTACTACTGTTAAAAATCACAATATAGCCACTACAGTACTGTAAATAGTACAGGAACCTACTGTATTTTTACTTTTTTATCTGTTGTGTTGTGTTTTTGTTTTGTATTTTCCAATGACTACATAAAAAACTGTAAATGGAAGTACGGGACCTTTACTGTGAAAAGAACTCACAGGAACTTAAGCTACTGTAAATCCAAGTTGAGTGTGTTACAGTGAGACTACTGGTATTGTCTTAGCCTCCATCAAGGCTGAGGGGGTTTCCGCTGTCTGCTCTTCATCTGGTTGCAGCTGTCGCCATGGTCCCTTGGTTCCCCCCTGTTGTGTCCTCTATGTCTGGGCGTCCTCCAGGGTCCTGCTGGTCCTGCTAAGTCCCCCAGTTAGTGTGTCCTGCTGTC
>CM049386.1:1096677-1099177 GCA_026937815.1 Etheostoma perlongum
TCACCCCAGCTCAATCGCACCCCAAATCACCTTCCCCCACCTCTCTCCACCTTCACCCCAGACCTCTCTCCACCTTCACCCCAGACCTCTCTCCACCTTCACCCCAGACCTCTCTCCACCTTCACCCCAGACCTCTCTGCACCTTCACCCCAAACCCTCTTCCCCCAGACCTTCACCCCAGACCTCTCACCCCACCTCACCCCAGACCTTCACCCCAGACCACTCTCTGCACCCCCAGACCTCTCTGCACCTTCACCCCAGACCTCTCTCCACCTTCACCCCAGACCTCTCTGCACCTTCACCCCAGACCTCTCTCCACCTTCACCCCAGACCTCTCTGCACCTTCACCCCAGACCTCTCTCCACCTTCACCCCAGACCTCATGACAATTGCCCCATGACAACGAGGTTGGTGGTTCTGATCACCCCAGACCTCTCTCCTCACCCCAGACCTCATGGCCCCACATGTCATGTCAGAGACGCTGACTCCCCGCCTGCTGTGTGTGAACAGCTGCCCGCTGCTCCTAGTGTGCTACGACGGGTTAAGGATGAAGAAGTAAAACAAACAAAATGCCAACTGTCCAGTGTCTACGGGACTATTAGGAATAAAGTGTCTCTGTGTGTGTCTCTGTCTGTGTCTCTGTGTGTCTGTGTGTGTGTGTGTGTCTCTGTGTGTCTGTGTGTCTGTGTGTGTGTCTCTGTGTGTGTCTGTGTGTGTGTCTGTGTGTCTGTCTCTGTGTCTGTGTGTCTGTGTGTCTGTGTCTGTGTGTGTGTGTGTGTGTGTGTGTTTGTGTGTTTGACTGTGTGTGTCTGTGTGTCTGTGTGTGTGTCTCTGTGTGTGTCTGTGTGTGTGTCTGTGTGTCTGTCTCTGTGTCTGTGTGTCTGTGTGTCTGTGTGTGTGTGTCTGTGTGTGTCTGTGTGTGTGTGTGTGTGTGTGTGTGTGTGTGTTGTGTGTGTGTTTGACTGAACGCACATCATGAAATGCAGATTAGTGTCTCCAGGACCGAAGGCAGGAGCTTCTCCTCTGCCGGTAACAGCACACACACAGCCAATACCTCTGCCTTTTATCTTTTAGTATTCCTTTCATCTCTACCCTCAGCACCAATCTGCGGATATTTACATATTGTCTTTTTTATCTATGTTTTTCTTGCTAAAACTGCTGCTGGAATTTTCAATTTCCTTGTTAGAAAATAATTTTTGAGTTCTGTGAACTTATTATGGTTTACAGTGCATTGTTCTGACCATGTAGGCTTTTTATACAGGTCAGGGTATCCGATTGGTCTGGAGGATCCAGTAGAGTCCTGCATCTCGCGGTCTCTGTGTCTCCAACGTTAGTCAGACAGCAGCCTCTGACTTCCTGTTTCTTGTTGTAACTCACCTGCACGCACCTGTGCCTTTCACCTCAGGCCGGTTCTTTCTTCTCCTCCCGTCTGCATTTCCTTTTAAATGAAACATAAGATCCGGCCGCTCCGTCTCCCTCCACCAGTCCTCCTCCAGACCCTGGAGGATTTTTGGAAACTGAAATGAAATTGAAGCACGCTGCTTTACGCTTCGACCATGTGACTCTGACGGTAGTTTCCATGCAGGTAGAGCCAGGTGGCCAGCTGTGTACCAGGCGTGTGTGTGTGTGTGTGTGTGTGTGTGTGTGTGTGTGTGTGTGTGTCTTCTCAAGCTGAACACTTTTCTGTTTTTCTGTTGTTTTTCAGGGGAAGAGTTTTACGAGACATCTCCCTACGAGCCGATCCATTTCTCAGAGGAATTCCGACATGCCTCCATCATCTCAGGTACCGCTCCATCGTGTGTGTGTGTGTGTGTGTGTGTGTGTGTGTGTGTGAGCATACTGACACACACTTATCAAGGTTGCAGCGTCAGTGAGGGAGCGATCGTCCCTGGGATGTGTTTACCGAGACGAATGCAGAGCTCCCCGCTGATTAAGATGAACTGAGCGACTCGCTCCATCTGGGTGTGTGTGAATGAATGGGTGTCTTTGTAAACACAACTCTGTGTGTGTGTGTGTGTGTGTGTGTGTGTGTGTGTGTGTGTGTGTGTGTGTGTGTGTGTGTCCAACTGAAGCATCCTTTTCATTGAAAATCTGTTTTCCTTATAAAATATTCCACAACGCGTTTCTCATTATTTTGCAAGGCAGATAGATAACCATTGTTTATTTTTCATTATTTATATAAAAAAAAAAAAAAAAAATAATCGAAAAGTCCCAAACCATCCAAGGATATCTGTTGTTTGTACTCAGTTGGTTACATCGGTGTGGATTTCGGGGAGTTAGAAGTGAGGTGTGTTTTACATTATTTTTGGAATTTATGGTCAATAAACCTCATTTATAGGAAATTATACCTAATGTTTGAGTTAGAAAACAGAAATTAGGAATTATTGAGACTAAAATTAAAGGAATGGATGTTGATGATAATCACAGACTGGAATATGTCAACTTTTACTCAATACTATTTCAAAAACACTTCCATTTGTTTTACAATGCTATAAAATTGA
>CM049386.1:1101677-1104177 GCA_026937815.1 Etheostoma perlongum
AATTTCTGAGGAGTGTTTAAATGTCAGAAGCCCCGAGCGATACATCGTCATTAACACTTTCTCTGTGTTTGTGTGTGTTGTGTGTGTGTGTGTGTGTGTGTGTGTGTGTGTGTGTGTGTGTTTGTGTGTGTGTGTGTGTGTGTGTTTTGTGTGTGTGTGTGTGTGTGTGTGTGGTCAAACAGCTGTGAAATAGACTTGCAGCTCTGTAAATTGGCTTTTGCTCTCTCAGATTAACACAACACAAGTACAAACACGGGCGAAGCGGGGGAGCTGCAACCGGCGCAACTTCAAAAGCACTTTCTCTCTCTCTCTCTCTTCAGATCTCACACACACACACACACACACACACACACACACACACACACACACACACAGTAGTATGCTGGTAGTGTGTAACATCTCAATTATTTCCAATAGGCGACCTTTAGCAGCGCTGAAACACCCGACATCCATCACCGTGTGTGCTAACTCTTGCAGGACGGAGCATCAAAGCTAAGGCTCCTGTATCACCACGGTATATCGTGATGATGTCATCACGGTATATCGTGATGATGTCATCACGGTATATCGTGATGATGTCATCACAGTATTTGACACCCGATGCAAAATCATGGGCTTATTCATTATTTATAAAGTGTTTATAGCAACACACTTGGTCAGGTGCCTTTGTTGTATTTTCAAAAACATTTTAGTTATCTATTATTGTTTGATGTTAGCTCCAAACACCATTCAACTGACAGCCTTTGTTGTGTTTGATGCTAACCTGTAGCTAAGCTAGCAGTGAACCAACTTGGTTAAGTAGCTCCATTTTTACTGTGTTGACATTACAGAAGTCTCTGGTTAGCATCTCGGAGGCTAGATGTCACAAAGTGACGTATGCACGACTCAATTCTGCCCCCTCCTCCCATCGGGGGGTGAGAATAGGAAGCATGTGAAGATACTCCAGGAAGTGACATCACAATAAGCCGAAGTAGAAGGCTCCCGCTGCAGAGCTCAGACGGGCGTCCGTGTCCCTCAGATCAGCTGTCCTCTGAATCTGACAGCGTGATGAGACGATTCGCCGACTCAGAGCCGCCGAATGCTCCGGCAGATAAAGAAGGAAACAAGAGGGGGGGGG
Organism: Etheostoma perlongum; assembly: GCA_026937815.1. NCBI lineage: Eukaryota > Metazoa > Chordata > Actinopteri > Perciformes > Percidae > Etheostoma > Etheostoma perlongum. The sequence goes on from CM049386.1 coordinate 1,102,795, forward strand.
GGGGGGGTGGGGGGGGGTGGGGGGGGGGTAAGATGATAATACTGCAGTGTGGTAAATAGCAGTGGCAGAAGAAAGAGCGGTGGAACATTAAAGTGTGTTTCAGACACGGGCGTCCCCCAATCGATTGGAGGGAAAGGCCCGGCGTGACGGAGTGTTTGTGAATATGGAGATTGGTGTGTGTGTGTGTGTGTGTGTGTGTGTGTGTGTGAGTGTGTGTGTGAGTGTGTGAGTGTGTGTGTGTGTGTGTGTGTGTGTGTGTGTGTGTGTGTGTGTGTGTGTGTGTGTGTGTGTGTGTGAGTGTGTGTGTGTGTGTGTGTGTGTGTGTGTGTGTGTGTGAGTGTGTGTGTGTGTGTGTGTGTGTGTGTGTGTGTGTGTGTGTGTGTGTGAGTGTGTGTGTGTGTGTGTGTGTGTGTGTGTGTGTGTGTGTGTGTGTGTGTGTGTGTGTGTGTGTGTGTGTGTGTGTGTGTGTGTGTGTGTGTGTGTGTGTGTGTGTGTGTGTGTGTGTGTGTGTGTGTGTGTGTGTGTGTGTGTGTGTGTGTGTGTGTGTGTGTGTGTGTGTGGTCAAACAGCTGTGAAATAGACTTGCAGCTCTGTAAATTGGCTTTTGCTCTCTCAGATTAACACAACACAAGTACAAACACGGGCAGCGGGGGAGCTGCAACCGGCGCAACTTCAAAAGCACTTTCTCTCTTCAGATCTCACACACACACACACACACACACACACACACACACACACACACACAGTAGTATGCTGGTAGTGTGTAACATCTCAATTATTTCCAATAGGCGACCTTTAGCAGCGCTGAAACACCCGACATCCATCACCGTGTGTGCTAACTCTTGCAGGACGGAGCATCAAAGCTAAGGCTCCTGTATCACCACGGTATATCGTGATGATGTCATCACGGTATATCGTGATGATGTCATCACGGTATATCGTGATGATGTCATCACGGTATATCGTGATGATGTCATCACGGTATTTGACACCGATGCAAAAAAACATGGGCTTATTCATTATTTATAAAGTGTTTATAGCAACACACTTGGTCAGGTGCCTTTGTTGTATTTTCAAAAACATTTTAGTTATCTATTATTGTTTGATGTTAGCTCCAAACACCATTCAACTGACAGCCTTTGTTGTGTTTGATGCTAACTTGTAGCTAAGCTAGCAGTGAACCAACTTGGTTAAGTAGCTCCCTTTTTACTGTGTTGACGTTACAGAAGTCTCTGGTTAGCATCTCGGAGGCTAGATGTCACAAAGTGACGCATGCACGACTCAATTCTGCCCCCTCCTCCCATCGGGGGGGGGGGTGAGAATAGGAAGCATGTGAAGATACTCCAGGAAGTGACATCACAATAAGCAGTATAGAAGGCTCCC
>CM049386.1:1109177-1124177 GCA_026937815.1 Etheostoma perlongum
TATAAAGAAGTACTCGGAATGGAAAAATATACATAGAGATGTACAATGACATAGTTTTAAGAGAGACAGTAGAGAGTAGTATGTAGAGAGACATACTTATGTCTCTCTACATACTTATACTTTATACTTATATGTGTTCTATAAGCTGTTAACTGAATTTCTATGTGTCCTATTTCTGGATGTCTTCATGCTGATGTAGTAGTACATAGTGTGTAGTATCCATCCGACTGTCCCGAGGTTTCATGTTGCAGCGGTGTGAGCTGATAGTCTCATTAACCTGGGCAGCTGGGTCTTCATCCTGGACTCATTAGACGCCTCGGACTGTACCTCAGAGCAGCACGCCGGCCTCATTTCACCCAATCAATGAGCTCGGGTGCACGGGGGGGGGCTGCTGGAGAGTTTCTTTATGTTTCCTAAACACAGCGGCGGCGGCGGCGAATGTTCTGCATAACAAGTCCTAACCAAACCTCAGCGGGGCTCAATTTAGCCTTGTGGACAGACTTCAAAGCTCTGAAGACTTGCTGCAGGAAAATGAGCATTTGGTTGCTGTATCTTTGTCTTCGGTCGGCATGGAGACGTTGGCAAACATCCCCAAAACTTCAGCTCAAAGTCAGTCGCTCAGAAGCTTTAAATGCTGCCGAGATCCTTCTGGGAGTCTGGGGAGAAACTTGGCCCAAATAAAAGAACATCAGGGTTACTCTGAATATATACACTGTGTATATATCTATATATATATATAGATATATACATGCCATGAAACTTGTAATGGAAGACTTTTACTTTAGTGTAAGATGAGAGTACTTCGTCCAACCTCTGTTGAATTGACATTTATAATTGACTGTACAGCTCTGAGTGTGCAACTCCTTACAGTCGATCTATACAGCTGTGTGTGTGTGTGTGTGTGTGTGTGTGTGTGTGTGTGTGTCTGTGTTTTGTGTGTGTGTGTGTGTGTGTTGGTTAATATATACAATGTATAGTGCATAAGTTTGAGGAGGAAAAAGACCGACGTGGGCAGAGTTTAAGGAGAGGCAAAAAAAAAAAAAAAAAAAGCTCCACAAAATTTAAAAAGCGTCGAAGAAAAGCAACAAAAACATGTAAAAATATGACAGGTGTTACGTCTGGGATCACATCATCGTCCGTTATTGGTTATTTAGATGTTATATTAATGATATAATCAGCCTTATTAGAAGCTCCTGTTTCCAAAGATCTCCCACACTAACACTTTGTTATTTTTCTGCGTTTGCATCGACACTTTATTGGAGTATTTCTTGTGAAACTCTATAACTTTACTGAAAATATAAGATTAGATAAGATTAGATAAGATTAGATAAGATTAGATTTTAATGGAAGTACAAAGACAACAAAATGCGGTTTGCGTCCAACCAGAAGTGCAACGTGATATTCACGCATAGAAGTATAGTGCAGTGTTATAACTCGTGTTGTCTTCCCGTCAACCGTCAAACACTATTATCGCTTTTTCTGACATTTTTGTCACTTTTTCACTGTTGCGCATACATACATATTTACGCACATATACACACACTTACACACATATAAACACATATACACACACTTACACACATATAAACACATATACACACATATGCACACATATGCACACATATGCACACATATACACACATTACACACATATAAACACATATACACACATATGCACACATATGCACACATATACACACACTTACACACATATAAACACATATACACACATATGCACACATATGCACACATATGCACACATATGCACACATATACACACACATACACACATATAAACACATATACACATATACATATGCACACATATACACACACATATACACACATATACACACATACACATATAAACACATATACACACATATGCACACATATGCACACATATACACACATATGCACACATATGCACACATATACACACATATAAACACATATACACACATATGCACACATATGCACACATATACACACATACACACATATGCACACATATACACACACTTACACACATATAAACACATATACACACATATATGCACACATATGCACACATATAAACACATATACACACATATGCACACATATACACACATATACACACATATACACACATATGCACACATATATACACACATACACACATATACACACATATACACACATATGCACACATATACACACATATACACATATACACACATATACACACATATACACATATACACACATATAAACACATATACACATATACACACACTTACACACATGTAAACACATATACACACATATATCACATATCACACATATACACACATATACACACATACGCACACATATACACACATATACACATATATGCACACATATGCACACATATACACACATACACACATATACACACATATACACACATATACACACATATACACACATATGCACATATACACACATATACACACATATACACATATATACACATATATCACATATATCACACATATTATACATATACACACATAGGCCTATATCACACATATACACACATAATCACACATATATCACACATATACACACATACATAAGACTAAAAATAAACATAACTGTATTAATAATTTTGTCCGTTTTTAACCCGGGAGGACAACACAAGGGTTTCTCCTTCCAACAGAAGACGTCTCTCTGCCGTTGCTGATGTCCCAGGCGTCTGCAGCTTTAACTCGGGGGACATGTCCCCCGCCAGGGGGAATGAGAGGGGGAACTGTCCTGCTCCGAGGTTACAGCTGTCCTCCCCATTAGACTCGCGTAATTGGACGTGTTGGATTGGATTTTGAGGGATTTCACACTTGACATGTGATGTGACATTCAGAGCAGAGGGGGGAATCAGATCTGAATGGAAGACAGCATAGCATGGGGAATGAGATTGGGGACACCAGAGCAGGGGAATGAGAGGGGAGACACCAGAGGGGGAATGAGAGGGGGAGACACCAGAGAATAAAACACCAAAGCAGGGGGAAGGAGAGGGAGAGACACCAGAGCAGGGGGAATGAGAGGGGGAGACACCAGAGTAAAACACCAAAGCAGGGGGAAGGAGAGGGGGAGACACCAGAGAGGGGGAATGAAAACACCAGAGCAGGGGGAATGAGAGAGGGGAAGACACCAGAGTGAAAACACCAAAGCAGGGGGAAGGAGAGGGGGAACACCAGAGCAGGGGGGAATGAGAGGGGGGACACCAGAGCAGGGGGAATGAGAGGGGGATGATCAGTGAAATGATGAAATGATCAATTCACTACTTTCATTGAATTTGGTTGTTTCATTAAATTTTATAGCATTTGAATTAAGAAAATCGTAAAAGGACGCTGAAAAACGTGACAAATATGTCGGAAGAAGCTTAACAAAATCAGGAAAAGTGGCAAGAACGTCAAAAAAAGTGTAAAGAAAAAACATGACAAAAAGTGACAAAAAACATTGAAAAAAAGTTTTCATTTCAAGCTAATTATGGCTAACTAACATGCTAGTTAGCATTAACATAGGCACAGGCTAATTACTGCTAACCAACATGCTAGTTAGTAATTAAACCTTAACAGCTGATGAAGTCCAAACTGTCTGCGAGCGTCTCCTGACAACATGGTGATTTGTCGACTATGCGACAGTAAGTCGCTTGGTTATTTTTATAAAAACGTCTGCTACGGAGCCTTTTATACATTGTCGTGTTTCTTTAGAAATAAACAACGGACAAATAGAGTCTTTAAATGCTTCAGATGTAAAGTTATTCACTGTCAGAGTGGTGCCAAAATGAATGGGAGTCAATGGGATGCTAACGGCAGGTGATGGCTTCATAGCATTAAAATGGCGCCATGGAGAGGAGAGTCCACCCCCCCCTTGGTGGGGGACATCTGGGATCTTCGTTTATGTCCACCGGGTCTTCTCTCTGTTCCAGACTCGTCTCTGGGGAGGGCGAGCCCCTGCTCCGAGGCCGGGAAACCCTGTAACCCCTGTCTGGACGCGGCCAAGGCCTGCAACCTGAACGAGACCTGCAAGCGTCTGCGATCCGCCTACAACGCCATCTGCAGCAAGGCCACGCCCCCACAGCCCTCTCTGGCCAATCAGGAGCCCTGCAGCCGCAAGAGATGCCAGAAGGTGAGCGCAGAATTATTTTTTTTTCAATAATATGGATTATTTCCTATGAACTATGCTGATATACAAAAACTTAGAATTGTTTTTTTTTTACATTTTTGGCGCTTATTTTTTCTGATAAAAAAAGGTTTCATCACGTTTTGTTTACGTCTCGTTACGTTTCGTCATGTTTTGTTTCCCAGCATTTTGTTTAAGTTTCGTCATATTTCATTTACGTTTCGTCACATATTTCAACGTTTTAAGTTTCCCAACATTTTGTCACATTTTGTCACGTCTCCCGTTTCCCGACGTTTTACGACGTTTCTCAATGTTTCCCGACGTTTCTCAATGTTTCCCGACGTTTCTCAACGTTTCCCTACGTTTCGCGACGTTTCTCAATGTTTCCCGACATTTCCCGTCGTTTCTCAATGTTTCCCGACGTTTCCCGACGTTTCTCAATGTTTCCCGACGTTTCTCAACGTTTCCCGACGTTTCTCAATGTTTCCCGACGTTTCTCAATGTTTCCCAACGTTTCTCAACGTTTCTCGACGTTTCCCTACGTTTCCCGACGTTTCTCAATGTTTCCCGACGTTTCGCGACGTTTCTCAATGTTTCCCGACATTTCCCGACGTTTCTCAATGTTTCCCGACGTTTCCCGACGTTTCTCAATGTTTCCCGACGTTTCTCAACGTTTCCCGACGTTTCTCAATGTTTCCCGACGTTTCTCAATGTTTCCCGACGTTTCTCAACGTTTCCCGACGTTTCCCGACGTTTCTCAATGTTTCCCGACGTTTCCCGACGTTTCTCAATGTTTCCCGACGTTTCTCAACGTTTCCCGACGTTTCTCAATGTTTCCCGACGTTTCTCAACGTTTCTCAACGTTTTCCAACGTTTCTCAATGTTTCCCAACATTTTCGCACTTTTTTTGCATTTTTGGGGCTTCTTCCGTCGTCCCATATTTCTGAAATACCCGATGCCCCAAGGACACCCCAAGTGTTAACCTGTTGAGAAAGATCTGATGATTGGCTCTGTGTGATGATTGGCTCTGTGTGATGATTGGCTCTGTGTGATGATGGGCTCTGATTGGCTCTGTGTGATGATGGGCTCTGTGTGATGATTGGCTCTGATGGGCTCTGTGTGATGATTGGCTCTGTGTGATGATGGGCTCTGATTGGCTCTGTGTGTCTCAGGCGCTGCGTCAGTTCTTCGAGCGGGTTCCCTGGGAGCTGAGCTACCCGCTGCTGTTCTGCTCGTGCCCGGACCAGGCGTGCGCCGAGCGCCGCCGCCGCACCATCGTCCCGTCCTGCTCCCACCAGGAGCGCCACAAACCGGGATGCCTGGAGCTGCGGCACACCTGCCGCTCCGACGCACTCTGCAGGTGAGAGGGGCGGCCTTCAGCAGCCAATCAGGTGTCAGGGTTTTCCCGGCCATTATTAGGCAGCAGCTAATCCCAAAAAATCCAAATATATTTATAACAAAATCCTTCATATTAACACAGTATATAGCTTATATAGCTTAGCTTAACCCTCGTATTGTCTTCCCATCAAAATCAACACATTTGTTGGCGCTTTTTATCGATGTTTTTTACTTTTTCTTACGTTTTTTTTTCAATGTCACTTTTTTTGAAGTTCAACACTACGTAACACTAACTTATTACCTTTAGTTTTACAGTTATTTTTGGAATTTATGGTCAATAAACCTCATTTATAGGAAATTATACCTAATGTTTGAGTTAGAAAAGCAGAAATTAGGAATTATTGAGACTAAAATGAAAGGAATGGATGTTGATGATAATCACAGACTGGAATATGTCAACTTTTACTCAATACTATTTCAAAAACACTTCCATTTGTTTTACAATGCTATAAAATTGAATAAGACGCCCCAAAATTAATGAAAGTAGAGATTTGTACTTGGCAAAGAGCGTTGGGTGGAATCAATCATGTTATTTTGGGGAATTAAAAAGAACATTGATATAGGACAACATGGGGACAACATGAGGAACAACATGGGGACAACATGGGGACAACATGAGGACAACATGAGGACAACATGGGGACAACATGTGGACAACATGAGGACAACATGAAGACAACATAAGGGCAACATGAGGACATGAGGACAACATGAGGACAACATGAGGGACATGAAGACAACATGAGGACAACATGAGGGACATGAAGACAACATAGGGACAACATGAGGGACATGAAGACAACATAGGGACAACATGAGGACAACATGAGGACAACATGAATACAACATGAAGACATGAGGACAACATGAGGACAACAGGAATTCAACATGAAGACATGAGGACATTTCTAACAGTGCAACATGTTCCTGAGGAAGGACACCAACACCCCCCCTCCTTTACGCTGATTATTATCAGGCGAGAGGAGGAACTCATCAGTGAAATCAGCCTCTCGAGTGTTTAATTGGAGAGAAATCCGGCACGAGTTCCACGTCTGATTGATAACTACTGGCTTTAAAGGTTAGAGGGGTTGAAGTGGGGGGGGGGTGACCCCCCCCCACCTGTCCTGATACTTGTTCCATAAACACCTTGTAAAATCCAAATGTTCTTTATAGTTAATCGGCGCTGTCTCACCGTCACTGAGTCCGCTACGGAGCGCAGGAGGAGGACATGGCCCGAGGATATCGGGCGCCCAGGTAGCTCAGTTGGTAGAGCAGGCGCCCATATATAAGGGTGTACTCCTTGATGCAGCGGGCTGGGGTTTAACTCCGACCTGCAACCCTTTAATGCAAGTTATTTGCAACAACATTTGTTGTCCATACAGAAAATATCTCACTATCTGCTAGCTGCCTCTCCCCAGAACACACTGTAAAAAAACACAAGACTTTCACCAGGAAACAGGTGTTCATGTCCTGGAGAAGTTAAGGAGAAAATACAAGACTTTCACCTGGAAACAGGTGTTCATGTCCTGGAGAAGTTAAGGAGAAAACACAAGACTTTCACCTGGAAACAGGTGTTCATGTCCTGGAGAAGTTAAGGAGAAAACACAAGACTTTCACCTGGAAACAGGTGTTCATGTCCTGGAGAAGTTAAGGAGAAAACACCAGACTTTTACCAGAAAACAGGTGTTCATGTCCTGGAGAAGTTAAGGAGAAAACACCAGACTTTCACCAGGAAACAGGTGTTCATGTCCTGGAGAAGTTAAGGAGAAAACACCAGACTTTCACCAGGAAACAGGTGTTCATGTCCTGGAGAAGTGAAGGAGAAAACACAAGACTTTCACCAGGAAACAGGTGTTCATGTCCTGGAGAAGTTAAGGAGAAAACACAAGACTTTCACCAGGAAACAGGTGTTCATGTCCTGGAGAAGTTAAGGAGAAAACACAAGACTTTCACCAGGAAACAGGTGTTCATGTCCTGGAGAAGTTAAGGAGAAAACACAAGACTTTCACCAGGAAACAGGTGTTCATGTCCTGGAGAAGTTAAGGAGAAAACACCAGACTTTCACCAGGAAACAGGTGTTCATGTCCTGGAGAAGTTAAGGAGAAAACATAAAACTAAAGTTAATAAGTTAGTGTTACGTAGTGTTGAAAACGTCAGAAAAGTGACAAACATTGGGAAAAAAGTGTTGAAAAAAAGGACAAAAACATAAGAAAAAGTTAAAAACGTCGATTAAAAGCATCAACAAAAGACAACACGAGGGTTAAAGTACAATACAAATACCTCAACATCTGGACTTAAAGGTACAGTACTGGAGTAAATGTACTCAGTTATATAGCACGGCTGAGAGTACACTCTAAGAAATATCTGTAAATTAACAGTTGTTTGACTGTATATTTTAACAGAAATTGTCCGTAGTACGTGATTCACGGGTATATTTCTGTTAATTTACACTTCGAATTGCATTATGGGAACTTCATCTCTGCCAAATCATTCTGGCGGCCATCTTCCATCCACGCATTTAAGCGGGAGAAATCTGACCTGCCTTTCAACGGTAAGTCATTTTATGGAAAATATTAACAAGGTGACTGTTTTCTTAGCAGTATTAGTTTTGAAATGCTATATTATCTGTTGGTAGCATTCAATTGTTAATTTTTTGATGGTTAATGCTAATAACGTTAGCTAATATTACCGTTAGCTAGCTTACTAAACTGGTGTTACACGGCATCACAGTGTGTGCTGTTAATCAGCTTTTTGGGGTTTGGAGATTAAAAAACTGAGTTTTTACAAACTGAGGAGCTTTGTATGAGGTATTTTGTGTAGCATTAGGTCAAATAAGCATCCATTATGTCCCGCTTCAACATTATTTGGGGGTCCTTATCTAGGAATATTTTACAGTAAATTGTCTGTATTTTTAATGCGAAGCGGACTTTCGCGGCACATTAACGCCCCCTCGTCTGCCAACCGCTGTCTGAACAGGCAAAGGTTTAAGGTTGATCTCCTCCAGTTACGTTTGTAAAAGGTAATTATTTCATAGAAATTTAGAAGAATATGATAATGTTTATTTTTCGGTATTGTGAGTGCGTTTCGTGTGGTTGTGGTCAGAAAGGTCCGTTAAATTGGCGTTACTGTTGATATCGCGACATTAGCGGCTCATCCACCGGTCATCTCGTTAATGTCGTTGTTCCGAGGGCTCGTCTCTGTTTGGCAGTGACGTTAACGCGATGAGAAGGCGAGGCAGCGCGAGGCTTTAACGTACAGTACACGGTTCACATTATCATATAATAACTGATGCTAAAAGTAATCTTTTGTCACCTGAGCCCCCGATGTTGTCATTGATAGTATTATAAAATGTTTAACTTTTTCGAGTGAAATCCGAAGTTGGCTGCCACCTGTAAGTTGGCTGTTGTCGAGTGAAATCAGAACAAATATATAGCACCTATACTGAGAGTATTTTTTATATTATCAAGCAAATTCACTTGTCAGTGCCCCATTTCCGGCTTAACATTGTTGCCTTTGAAATAAAAGCTGAGACTCACCGTAAGATAGCCGGTGCAATTCAGTGACCAGGTCTCGTGCTTTTATTTTGAAGGTTTTCCGTTATAACTGTTCGCCAGTGCTAAAGTTTTGACAGTCAACTAGATTGAGGATAAATATATTTAGCAACGTTTTGAGAGTGAGTAAAAAAAATAATATTTTTGGGGATATGTTGTTGACTGACCAGGCTACATGCTTACATGCATATTCTAACATTACTGTTGGCTAGTTATTTCTTCGGGAGTGACTTCTGTGACGTTACAGAAGCTAACGTTAGCTAGCCACAGTCCCAGCGGTCTACTCCAGAGATCATTACTCGTCCCGTTACGTTTCTGGCAGGCACAACTCGGTAATAGTATTAGTGTGTAATAATGGCCTTAAATCATTAAATATGTTGTCCACATATGAAGAAAATATGTTGCTAAATCCGAGAGCTAGTACATTAACACACTTTCACTTCTATTCACTATGCATACACGTTTGAGCTGATAAATTTGCTCTAACTGAAATTTTTACTCACAGAAAATACACACTCATTTTCTTAAAATAATTAAAAATGTGTACATTGATGTTTACATAACTACAATGACAGCTACAAACTTTTTTGTTTTATATGTTTTTCACATTTTGCAACATTTCCCTTCATATCCACAGCCCTTAGTGGTTAGGTTTGTGTGTTTTTTTTGACTTACACTTCAAAAAAAGAACAATTTTCTAACAACATTAGAACAATGAGACTACAATGGCTTGGAACTAAAATGACTGTTGTACTTGTTGTTTTCAGGTTTCTACCAGTGCACGCAGCAGGTGGACATCTCAGAAGACGCCATAGAAAGCCATGCAGTCTTGCTAGCCTTTACGCTGCCTTACTACTGGTACATTAATTGGATACCATGCTATTTTTTTGCTTGCTCTCACGATGATATTTAATTGTGGTATCTGTGAGTTTAGAAAATACCTCAGTTTCTGACTATGTAAAACATTGTAGAACATTGCAGAGGAGCAAAAGGTGCTTTTAATAAATGAAGAAGTAAGTTCTGCTGCAAAACATAAATTCCTTAATTTAGTAAATTATGATTTAGCCCAACAAATATGTCCCTTCACTAACTTCCCCTCTGCCTACTCTGTCTTCACCTCTCTCACAGGATGCCTTAGCAGAGCTGCCAAGCACCCCGTGCATCATAGTTATGGGTAAGGACATGCATGTCTACTCTAAAAATATTGGGAGGTGTTGTGTATTTGTTTAATTGAAAGATGTTGTTATTTGTGGTTTGCAGATGAAGGAAGATACAAGATGTTAGTGGATGAAGTCACAGTTAACATCATTGACTGTCCACTAGTTGCTGTGAGCTCTATGTTCAGCCTGTATTATGTGCTGAATATAAAGTATCCAACTAGAGCAGCCCTGACTCTGGAGTTCATCCAGAGGTAAGTTTTGACCATATTTTTGTCCGTTTTATAGTATTATTTATTTTTGCAATTTCAATTGAGACATGTTTGTATGCCACAGGTGTCTGCTAGGGATAAACCCAGAACGGGGCACGAAAGCAGAAAAGCGGGGGAAACAGTACAATATCCCTCCAAAACTGCTTCGATTCCTGTCGGACCTTAATGACTTCAAGAATCCGTGGAACATTTAAAGGTAATTGCACACACCTTTTGTTCAGGGTAGCCGCGGGGTCTTAAAAGTATTGAAAAAGTCTTAAATTTGATTATCTCAAATTAAGGCCTTGAACAAAGTCTTGGATCTAGCCATACACCGAGCGGTAACATCTGCAAAGATCTGCTCGGTGTGCGTCTTATAGCAAACAGAGGGAGCAGCTGCCGGACTCTAACATCTGTTGATCTGAGCAGGACTTCCCTGAGCAGACTGTTTAGAGACGATGTGACCGGCAGGTAACGTTAGGTAATCTGCTGCTGTAGCAGAGCTGCAAGTAACCGCTGAACTGAGCTGTGTTTCAGGGTTAAACACTGCTGCACGACTGTTGTTGGTGATCTACACATGGAAGAGGAATCTTTGCAACAGTTATTCTGACTTAAATAAAACTCGGCACAACTGTTCCGCATGGGCCATTGAGGCTCTGTGCCAAATTTGGCGTCAATTGGTTATTTTTAATTTTTATAATTCGCAAAATTGCTATATGACAAATGTACTTTTTACCTCCTCGAGCGCAAGTCCCATCTGTTTAAACTTTGGGGGACAAGCGCCCAGATAGCTCAGTTGGTAGAGCGGGCGACCATATGAAGAGGTTTACTCTGACGCGGTGGACGGGGGTTTGACTCGAACCTGCGGCCTTTTGCTGCATGTCATTCCCCCCTCTCTCCCCTTTCATGTCTTCTGCTGTCCTGTCAAAATAAAGGCTGAAAATGCCCCAAAAAAATCTTGGTGGACCCTCATGACAAAAACTTATTAAAAGAACTTTGATAGAAGGACTTATTATAATGCATATTTTGAACTATTTTTGTTTTCCAGCAGAAGAAGCATCTCAAACAGAGAGAAAGGAGAGCAATGTGTGTCTGTGTACAGCCGTCTTTACGGAGGACAACCATGGTATTATTAACTTTTTTTAAATAAGGACCATTTTGCAAAAGTGAGGACATTTCAGCCGACTACACTTTATTTTCACTGTCCTTTAGAGGCTTTTTACACTAACATCTGTGCTAACATCTGTTACTGTGCATCTACGGCTTTGTACTCTGAATACAGACTTCTGCTCTCTGTTGCCCTCTACTGACATGGGTTTATTTGCACTGGAACAACAAAAACTAGAGGAAGACATGTCACATGGTTTTAGTAGGTGAAATGAAATGCATATTCATTGTCTGGTTTGTGTGTCAAATTCTTATTTAATTGTCTAATGTTAAATCAATTGTTATGTTGTAGAAAAGATGTTCATACCCTGTCTGAGATGTACTTAAAAATGTAAACCGCTACTTTTTTAAATTCAAAATGGACTTTCTCTCAATGTATAGCCTTTTAGTGAAAAATGACTTATGTTACAGCCAACGCGTTCTCACTCCGATGGCGTAAAATACGGAAGTTTGGACAGTGTCTGATGCAACGAAAAAGACGTACGGGGAATTTCTCGTAGGGAGGTTGGTCGGGGGGGTCGATGGGTCAAACAGGATCTTCACTCAGGAGACCGGGTTCAAGTCCCGTGTGTGTCCTTAACCGTCCCGTTATTGCCGGGTGTCACAAGCTTTTCCTTAACCCGATAACCGATAGTCCCGACCAAGTGTGTGTTCCAGTATAAGACGCTAAAGGAGACTTTTAGTGTCAGTAACAACCAAACGTCCATATCTTACGAGACGGGAGTGAGAACGTGTTGGATGTTTTATTACTCGGCGTTCTGCTTTAATTCAGTCCTGTTTTAATTCAGTCCTGTTTTAATTCAGTCCTGTTTTAATTCAGTCCTGTGTTCATCACACACACCGTGTGTATAGTGTGACAAATTGTGTTAATGTTTAAAGTTATTTATTTTTTTTATTTCTCTTTGGGTAATGTTTTTGTATTTTTAAAGAATTTTGAAAGATGAGTTAAATACAAATCTTTTTTCATCACAGATTTGTTTAAGATGTTTTACCAGAATGTATTCCCAAAATAAAGTACACCATCAAGTAACAGAAAAGTTATATTTGTATTTCTGTAAGTAATAACAAAAATGGTCTTATTTACTGTAGTTAAACCTTTTAATTACAGGACAAAGTCCAGGTAATGAGCTGCCAGTACATTTGCTGTTATTTTACAGATTTATGTAAGATTCACAGAAAATGTTCTGTTTTTTTACTGTAGGAACACCATTAAATAACAGAAAATGTTCTGTTTTTTTACTGTAGGAACACCATTAAATAACAGAAAATGTTCGTTTTTTACTGTAGGAACACCATTAAATAACAGAAAATGTTCCGTTTTTTTACTGTAGGAACACCATTAAATAACAGAAAATGTTCCGTTTTTTTACTGTAGGAACACCATTAAATAACAGAAAATGTTCCGTTTTTTATTTACGGTAGAAAGTCCGGGTAATGAGCTGCCAGTACTTTTTCTGTTATTTTACGGAATTTTTTCTTACAGTGTATAAATGACATTTGATTTTCCTGTGAAGAGGTTTTTTTAGGGTCATCCTCCATTAGCCGGAAAGCGTTCCTGAGCGTTTACTTCATAATCAGGGATCCCGCTGCGAGGATGTGAGCCGGCAGCAGCAGGAGGACGTGGCAGCTTCTGGCTGACCGGGAGAGTAATTAAACGTGGTCTCTGACACAAGTAGCGTGCGAGGAACTCTACAGGGGGCGCTAAAAGGGTTCTGGCACCGAGGCTGCTTTGCATCTGAAATGAGAGGAGCTAATTACTGCTAACCAACCCACCAGGAGACCTTCACTGTGTCAGACTCTAAGGAGCCACTCGTCTGATGGCTGCACTTGGGCTCGCGTGCCCTCGGACGCACAGGAAGTACATCCTGCACTGACACCACACACACCACACACACCACACACACCACACACACACCACACATATATATATATATATATATATATATATATATATATAATGTGTGTGTGTGTGTGTGTGTGTGTGTTTGTGAGTGTGTGTGTGTGTGTGTGTGTGTGTGTGTGTGTGTGTGTGTGTGTGTGTGTGTGTGTCTGTGTGTGTGTGTGTGTGTGTCTGTGTGTGTGTGTGTGTGTGTGTGTGTGTGTGTGTGTGTGTGTGTGTGTGTGTGTGTGTGTGTGTGTGTGTGGTGTGTGTGGTGTGTGTGGTGTGTGTGTCTGTGTGTGTGTGTGTGTGTGTGTCTGTGTGTGTGTGTGTGTGTGTCTGTGTGTGTGTGTGTGTGTGTGTGTGTGTGTGTGTGTCTGTGTGTGTGGAGGTAAAAACCCTTAACGAGGCCTTTGAAGAAATTTAGTTTTCTCTTTGAAATGTGTTGATTTTACCGTCTCCAGACGAGCAAATCAGAGAACAGAGTGACTGAAAGAGGACGGGATCACGAACAACTGAGAGTTCAGGCAAGAGTCCAAAAACACACAAAAACGGCCAAAAGAAGAAAAAGAATTACTTTTGCATCTAATAAACAAACGTTGGGAAACGCAAACATTGGAAAACGTTGGCAAAACGTTTGGAAAACTTTGGGAAACAGGACAAAAACCTTGGGAAACATAATAAGATATGAGGCTTTTTTCTTTCCCCTGATGGACTTCCGTTGATCCAGACTAGTTTTACTTCCCTGGAGACGTGGATCCAGACTAGTTTTACTTCCCCTGAGACGTTGATCCAGACTAGTTTCACTTCCCTGGAGATGTTGATCCAGACTAGTTTTACTTCCCTGGAGACGTTGATCCAGACTAGTTTTACTTCCCTGGAGATGTGGATCCAGACTAGTTTTACTTCCCCTGAGACGTTGATCCAGACTAGTTTCACTTCCCTGGAGACGTTGATCCAGACTAGTTTCACTTCCCTGGAGAAGTTGATCCAGACTAGTTTTATTTCCCGGAGACGTTGATCCAGACTAGTTTCACTTCCCTGGAGACGTTGATCCAGACTAGTTTTACTTCCCTGGAGCGTTGATCCAGACTAGTTTTACTTCCTGGGACGTTGATCCAGACTAGTTTGATCCCGAGACGTTGATCCAGACTAGTTTCACTTCCCCGGAGACGTTGATCCAGACTAGTTTCACTTCCCTGGAGAAGTTGATCCAGACTAGTTTTACTTCCCCGGAGACGTTGATCCAGACTAGTTTTTCTTTCCCTGGAGACGTTGATCCAGACTAGTTTTTCTTTCCCTGGAGACGTTGATCCAGACTAGTTTTACTTCCCTGGAGACGTGGATCCAGACTAGTTTTTCTTCCCTGGAGACGTTGATCCAGACTTTTTTTTTTTTCTTTCCCTGGAGACGTTGATCCAGACTAGTTTTTGTTTCCCCTGGAGACG
>CM049386.1:1129177-1131677 GCA_026937815.1 Etheostoma perlongum
CTGATGCGACCATACGCCATATCTCATCTCTCCGACATGCTGCAACATTACATTCAGTCATTCTCTCTCAGCTGTAGCAAGGAGAAAACACCAGACTTTCACCAGGAAACAGGTGTTCATGTCCTGGAGAAGTTAAGGAGAAAACACCAGACTTTCACCAGGAAACAGGTGTTCATGTCCTGGAGAAGATAAGGAGAAAACACAAGACTTTCACCAGGAAACAGGTGTTCATGTCCTGGAGAAGTTAAGGAGAAAACACAAGACTTTCACCAGGAAACAGGTGTTCATGTCCTGGAGAAGATAAGGAGAAAACACAAGACTTTCACCAGGAAACAGGTGTTCATGTCCTGGAGAAGTTAAGGAGAAAAACACAAGACTTTCACCAGGAAACAGGTGTTCATGTCCTGGAGAAGTTAAGGAGAAAACACCAGACTTTCACCAGGAAACAGGTGTTCATGTCCTGGAGAAGTTAAGGAGAGAAAACACAAGACTTTCACCCAGGAAACAGGTGTTCATGTCCTGGAGAAGTTAAGGAGAAAACACAAGACTTTCACCAGGAAACAGGTGTTCATGTCCTGGAGAAGTTAAGGAGAAAAACACAAGACTTTCACCAGGAAACAGGTGTTCATGTCCTGGAGAAGTTAAGGAGAAAACACAAGACTTTCACCAGGAAACAGGTGTTCATGTCCTGGAGAAGTTAAGGAGAAAACACAAGACTTTCACCAGGAAACAGGTGTTCATGTCCTGGAGAAGTTAAGGAGAAAACACAAGACTTTCACCAGGAAACAGGTGTTCATGTCCTGGAGAAGTTAAGGAGAAAACACAAGACTTTCACCAGGAAACAGGTGTTCATGTCCTGGAGAAGTTAAGGAGAAAACACAAGACTTTCACCAGGAAACAGGTGTTCATGTCCTAGGAGTGTTTTAACCTAAACCATCTTTTTCCTAAACTTAACTAGTCGTTTTTGTGTCTAACCTTAACACACACACACGTTCACACACACATGCACGTTAATGAGAAGTGTTGCAAACATTCAAGAAGATCATTCATGTTAGAGAAATAAAGCCGTACAGAGGCTCAGGGAAAGAAGGAGAGGGAGAGAGAGATGTTAGAGAAAGAGAGAGAGGGAGAGGAGAGGAGAGGAGAGAGAGAGAGGGAAAGAAGGAGAGAGGAGAGAGAGAGAGGGAAAGGGGAGAGAGAGAGAGAGAGAGAGAGGGAAAGAAGGGAGGGAGGAGAGAGAGAGAGGGAGGAGAGGAGAGGGAGAGAGAGGGAAAGAAGGAGAGGGAGAGAGAGAGGGAAAGAGGGAGAGAAGGAGAGGGAGAGAGAGAGAGAGGAGAGGGAAAGAAGGAGAGGGAGAGAGAGAGAGGGAAAGAAGGAGAGGGAAAGAAGGAGAGGGAGAGAGAGAGAGAGAGAGGGAAAGAAGGAGAGAGAGAGAGAGGGAAAAAGGAGAGAGAGAGAGAGGGAAAGAAGGAGAGAGAGAGAGAGAGGATAGTGAAAAACTAAACTAGAAGAGTCAGTAGATTAGCTCAGCAGCCGTGCGGTTACGGCCCGCGGCAGTTCCCCGTGCAGGAACATCTGCCTGCTGCAGAGGAACCGGCAGGACGTTGGTTCATCTCCCTCACGGCGCGGGTGAGTCAGCCTTCTACTTCCACCGGGACGCCGGGCTGTCAGACAGATCTCCGCCGCGGTCTGATCTCCTGTAGCTCCGCCTCTACAGCGGTGGTACACGTCCTCTGATGCGTCGCCTTGGCAGCAGAGACATGAAATGTGTTGGACATAAATCGGCAGAATAATCTCATGAATACATATTCATATGGGACATTTATGCATCTGATCTGTTCCATGTACTCGTGTTAGGATGTATGATCTGTCTGTATGATCTGTCTGTGTGTGTGTGTGTATGTGTGGACCAGGTTTTACTACATTTGTGGGGACCGAAAACTGGGAATACAGTATACTTATGGGGTCCTGACAGCTTTGTGGGGACAAAATGCTGGTCCCCATAACGTTAAAGGGCTGTTTGAGGGTTAAGACCTGGTTTTAGGATCAGGGATAGAATTAGGTTATGGTTAGGGTTAGGGTAAGGGTTAAGACCTGGTTTTAGGATCAGGGTTAGAATTAGGTTATGGTTAGGGTTAGGGTAAGGGTTAAGGTTAGGCATTTAGGTTTGATGGTTAAGGTTAGGGTAAGGGGCTAGGGAATGCATTATGTCAATGACTGGTCCCCATAAAGATAGTGAGACACACTTGTGTGTCTGTGTGTGTGTGTGTGTGTCTGTGTGTATGTGTGTGTGTGTGTGTGTAAATGGACTGTTTCTATATACAGTGAACCCTCGTTTTTCACGGGGGTTACGTTCCAAAAAGAACCCGTGATAGGCGAAATCCGTGAAGTAGGCCTAGTAACCTTTATTTATTTATTTATTTTTTACAATTATTATACGATGAAATACTCATACATAATACATTGAAACCAAAGAACAAAACCTTTTTACAGGCCCAAG
>CM049386.1:1136677-1141106 GCA_026937815.1 Etheostoma perlongum
TCTCCACCTGCGCCAACCTGCAGGTGAGTGCTGCAGATTTCTGTGTATGGTTTCTGAGAGAGCAGAAGATGCCGTGTCATCTACCGGGTGGACCTTATTTCCTATTTCTTTGTGTCTAAGCGACTGATAGGAACACCAATCTTTGACATTGGTCCAGTATTAAGCAGTCAGGAGTGAAACGAGCTACAGTGTAAGTTAATGGGGCAATTGTGCAGCTTGTATTTACCTTCTCAAACGTGCTCGTAATGGCCGAAATGGGTTTCCTCAGGAGGGAGGGGGGCTGGCGTCTACCTTAGAGATCGGGTGAGAAGCTCAGTCCTCCGAGAGGAGCTCGGAGTAGAGCCGCTGCTCCTTCACGTCGAAAGGAGCCAGTTGAGGTGGTTCGGGCATCTGGTAAGGATGCCTCCTGGGGGGTCCCTAGGGAGGTGTTCCAGGCACGTCCAGCTGGGAGGAGGCCTCGGGGAAGACCCAGGACTAGGTGTAGGGACGTCCAGCTGGGAGTAGGCCCAGGAGGTGGAGAGATTATATCTCCAACCTGGCCTGGGAACGCCTCGGGATCCCCCAGTCGTAGCTGGTGGATGTGGCTCGGGAAAGGGAGGTTTGGGGTCCCCTACTGGAGCTGCTGCCCCCGAGACCCGACTCCGGATAAGCGGATGAAGATGGATGGATGGATGGATGGAACGTGCTCGTAATGCCGTTGATAGACTCAGATTATCACTCTAAGAGCTTAAGTGGGCGATCTCTCTTAATACTGGACCAATGGTTTAAAAAATAAACGCTAGTTATTCTTTAACCCTCCTCAACATGAAGACAACATGAGGACAACATGAGGACAACATGAAGACAACATGAGGGCAACGTGAGGACAGCGTGAGGACAACATGAGGACAACATGAGGACAACATGAAGACAACATGAAGACAACATGAGGGCAACATGAGGGCAACATGATGATAACATGAGGACAACATGAGGACAACATGAGGGCAACATGAAGACAACATGAAGACAACATGAAGACAACACAAGGACAACATGAAGACAACATGAGGACAACATGAGGACAACGCGAGGACAACATGAGGACAACATGAAGACAACATGAGGACAAAATGAGGAGAACATGAGGACAACATGTGGGCAATGTGAGGACAACATGAAGACAACATGAGGGCAACATGAAGACAACATGAGGACATCACAAAGACAACATGAGGGCAACATGAGGGCAACATGAGGACAACATGAAGACAACATGAGGGCAACAT
Source organism: Etheostoma perlongum (assembly GCA_026937815.1). NCBI lineage: Eukaryota > Metazoa > Chordata > Actinopteri > Perciformes > Percidae > Etheostoma > Etheostoma perlongum. Next base: position 1,137,946 of record CM049386.1, read on the forward strand.
GAGGGCAACATGATGATAACATGAGGACAACATGAGGACAACATGAGGGCAACATGAGGACAACATGAAGACAACATGAGGACAACATGAGGACAACGTGAGGACAACATGAGGACAACATGAGGGTAACATGAGGATAACATGAGGACAACATGAGGACAACATGAAGACGACATGAGGACGACATGAGGACAACAAGAGGACAACATGAAGATGACATGAGGACGACATGAGGACAACATGAGGGCAATATGAGGACAACATGGGGACAACATGAAGACAAAATGAGGAAGACATGAGGACGACATGAGGACACATGAGGACAACATGGGGACAACATGAAGACAACATGAGGACGACATGAGGACGACTTGAGGACAGATGAGGACAACATGGGGACAACATGAGGACAACATGAGGACAACATGAGGACAACATGGGGACGACATGAGGGTTAAACTCTGTTGTTTTCTTACCTGTCTCTGTACTTCCTTTTCAATATATAATATAATATCAATATAATAATATATAAAGCATCAACAAAACGCTGCAGTTTGTCATCATATTTGTGGGAAAGTGGAGGCTGTGTCCATCGAGCTAAAGACATCCCGACTGGCTGAGGACAGCAGAACAGATTCATCTGCGCTGCTCTTATGCTGGCCCATCCATTATGTACGGGGGACGGGGTGGAAGGCCGCGGGTTAGAGGCCGCTGTGAATTGCTCTTTCCGTTATGTAAGAGATTTGAAGCATGAATTATAGAAGACCTTGGAATATAATGTGTCTGCATGTGGAGATATTTACCCAACTGCTTCCTTTATAACTCACTTCCATAGCAGCCTGTTCTCATGGAGCATTGGGACATGTCTCTGTGAAGAGTAAAGCTCCGAGACCGGTGTGTATTTTAGTGTTTATTACAGTACAATTTACAAGGACCCAACAGTTCTAGTAGTTTCCTAGAAACATTGACATAGGTAAACAGGGTTGACTGCTGCTGTGTAACAGCGTGAAGGTCCTCGTAGGGAGGAGGTCGGGGGGGCTGTACGGCTCCAAATCGGGCTGGGTTTACGAAATCACGTTTCTGATTGCTTAAAATCCAAGAAGTGATCTTTCTCTGTATGATAAGGAACTAAAAACACCAGAAGAATCCGTTGGTACCAGTTATGTCATGCTAGCTTATCAGGAAAGCCGTTATATATAAAGATACGTTTCAAAGTTCGGCTTCATTTTGCCCAGGTAAAAGGCCTGGCGTGGCCGATACCAAGCGCTCCCTCTGACACCTCCAGATGTCTGGATGAAATGTCCCCAAACCGGCTCGCTGTGGAGTCTGTGGGGTCTGTAGAGTCTGTAGAGTGTGTAGAGTCTGTGGAGTCTGTGGAGTCTGTGGAGTCTGTAGAGTGTGTAGAGTCTGTAGAGTGTGTAGAGTCTGTAGAGTCTGTAGAGTCTGTGGAGTCTGTGAGTCTGTAGAGTCTGTAGAGTCTGTAGAGTCTGTGGAGTCTGTGGAGTCTGTGGAGTCTGTAGAGTCTGTAGAGTGTGTAGAGTCTGTAGAGTGTGTAGTGTGTAAAGTCTGTGGAGTCTGTAGAGTCTGTAGAGTCTGTAGAGTTTGTGGAGTCTGTGAGTCTGTAGAGTCTGTAGAGTCTGTAGAGTCTGTGGAGTGTAGAGTCTGTAGAGTCTGTAGAGTCTCCCAAAGAGTCTGTAGAGTCTGGTGACTGTAGAGTTTGTAGAGTCTGTAGAGTCATGTTCAAGAGTCTGTAGAGTGTGTAGAGTCTGTAGAGTGTGGCGCAGAGTCTGTAGAGTGTGTAGAGTGTGTAGAAGTGTAGAGTGTGTAGAGTCTGTGGAGTCTGTAGAGTGTGTAGAGTCTGTAGAGTGTGTAGAGTCTGTAGAGTGTGTAGAGTGTGTAGAGTGTGTAGAGTGTGTAGAGTCTGTGGAGTCTGTAGAGTCTGTAGAGCTCTTCATGGTGTGTGTTAAATAGAAAGTGCACGGATGTAACTGCCTTAAAGGGGTGCTATGCAGTTTTAACAAAGTCTCTACCTTGATCGGTCCGGGAACACATGTTCTGACCCGATCTTGTGGAGGGGGGGTATAATATGGTATTTCTTATGCAAATAATAATAACGGGAGAAAAAGCATGTGAATCATAATCCTTCCTAACACATTCATACATGTACAGTGGGGCTCGAAAGTTTGGGCCCCCCAGGTAAAAATGTGTCTTAATGTGCATAAAGAAGCCCAGAAAAGATGGAAAAATCTCCAAAAGGCATCAAATGACAGATCAGACATTCGTATAATATGTCATAAAAAGTTAGATTTTATTTCATCATTTACACTTTCAAAATAAAAGAAAACAAAAAAAAAAAAAAGTGGCGTCTGCAAAAGTTTGGGCTTTGGCCCCACTGAATATTACTGTATATGGACATAGTAAATATATAATAATCTCCATTAAAGGTATGCCTAATGATCACTCAGCAGGCACATTTTGCAGTTATAAGCTATGATTGCTAGTATATTCATATATATATATAGCCTATATATATATATATATATATATATATATATACATTAGCAGAATTATGGAAATTTTGATAACAAATACATCTTTGACAGCGATGATGATTGACACTATAAGTGTGACTGAATTCAAACAATATATAAATATATATATATATATATATGTAGTGTTTTGTACTCCGATGGAAGTTATGATGCAGGTTTAATAATACTTTAATTGGCGTCGTGTCACAGCTGTTGACCGGGTTGAAAGGCCTCCTGTTGTTTCTGGAGCACCTGCACATACCTGTCCCTCTCCGCCGTGTCCCGTCTGTCCTCTGCACACCGCCCCAGGGAGACACGTCCAACACTTTCTGCTCTGGGGGACTCAGATCCGGCTCGGCGTCCGGCGTCAGGCTGACGGGGGTCCTGCAGGCCGGCACACATTAGCATCAGGTCTGAAGGAATGGGCCTGACGATTTGGGGAAATGTTCTTAGTTGCTTTCTTGCTGAGAGGTAGAAGTTCAGCGGAGGAAAGGAACAAAGGGAACAAAACAAACTCTTTCACCCAGGAGACGGGGGTTCATGTCCTCCTTTCAGTACCTAAATTAAATGGACAAAATGGACTTGGTATATGGACACATGTTTATTTCAGGGGAAATGATAGCGATCCAT
>CM049386.1:1141606-1189106 GCA_026937815.1 Etheostoma perlongum
CCTCTCTCTTCTCTCTCTCTTCTCTCTCTCCTCTCTGCTCTGTCCATTACAGCCTATGGTTAGAAGTGAATAACGAAGGATTTTAAATTATTTCATCAAAAGCTAGAAACTGTTCAGTTGGTTTTTGTTGCATGTGTTTTTGTCAGATTAGAGCTCTCAGCGACCTTTTTCCATTTTTAGTGTGACCACTCTGCATTGTTGAACTCCGGGGGCAGAAAGGGAGTCGCCTCCTCCCCTAACACGCTCTGAAAAACCAGTAAGAGGCTTTTAAAAATCTGACCTTTGACTCAACATTATTATTTTTTTTGTTCCATATGTTGTTTTTCCTGCATAACCGAGAGCGCTGAACAATTTACGAGTGATTCATAACTATTCAGAGGAGGCCAGCGGCTGATGGGGATGATTAAAGATCTGCGTCCACACGCCGGCGCCTATGAAACAGATTAGTGCGGAGACAGAAAGACGGGCGGGACTGCGTTTGACGACGGGCCGTCAGAAAGACATTTAAATAAAAAGAATAAAGCAATCTGCTGACCGAACGGGAAGCGTGGGAGTGTGTCTGCATTTCACAGCTCTTATTTGTGTGTTTCACACACTGTCACTCCTTTACATCTCCTCCTCAGCATCACTCTAATCCGCTCACTTCATTCATTTCATTCAGAACGACAGGGATAGCAGATTGTGTGAAACTCTATCCATCCATCTTCATTCCCTCCATTGTTCCCACACTGGATCCTGTCCGTCACAGCGGCTTCTTCCTCCTTTACATCTCTATTTATGTGAAGCATCTGCACCTTCCCTCATCTTTGAACATCTTTCTCAACTGGGGACGAGTAACTCAAAGCTGCTCTTTGTATCACAAATATCTGCATTTCTATGTGGAGTTATATACCAATGTGATGGAGATGGAATGATGCACTCAAATCCAGATATGATGCGATTAAAAATTATCTTTTTAACAGAATGTGCTGCAGACAAATTACTGAAAAATATTCCTGGAGCTGTCGCTTTCGTGCTCGCCACACGAGCTAATTTGGCTAACTTTAGCTAACAACACTGACAAAGACTAGGATCCTGTGGTTAGGGATGAATGAAACCACAGTCAGCCAATCCCATTCACATTGTTACTAACCTAGTTACTAACCTAGTTACTAACCTAGTTACTAACCTAGTTACTAACCTAGCTCTGGGGAGTCTCTCCCCGGAGTCCTTTTGTTCTTTTTCTCCCAGCATGTTTCCTCGGATCAGGGAGGCTCCAAAATCATGGTTGCAGCTGTCGCCATGGTCCCGCTACACGTCCCTTCCCTGCCACGATCTGCGGTGCCCAGCTACGTCCTGCTACGTCCTGCTGTGTCCTGCTATGTCCTGTCCTGCCACGTCCTGCTATGTCCTGCTACGTCCTGCTGTGTCCTGCTACGTCCTGCTATGTCCTGCTACGTCCTGCTGTGTCCTGCTACGTCCTGCTGTGTCCTGCTATGTCCTGCTACGTCCTGCTATGTCCTGCTACGTCCTGTCCTGCTATGTCCTGCTACGTCCTGCTGTGAACTGCTATGTCCTGCTACGTCCTGCTATGTCCTGCTATGTCCTGCCACGTCCTGCTACGTCCTGCTACGTCCTGCTGTGTCCTGCTATGTCCTGCTACGTGCTGCTGTGCCTTGTAATGCTGCTCAGTGCCCTGCTATGCCATGAACTACAAAGAACTACTACAAACTACTATTTTTTGGGACTGTTATTGCCACTCTTCATTCTAACCCCAACCGGTCGTCAGACACCGCCTACCAAGAGCCTGGGTCTGGGTCTGAGTCTGGGTCTGGGCCTGGGTCTGCAGAGATCTGAGGACCAGGTAACCATAGTCCTCAGATTGGACAGATAGTCTAGCTAGCTGTCTGGATTTACCCTGCAGAGATCTGAGGACCAGGTAACCATAGTCCTCAGAAATCAGCCGCAAGTTAGAGCGCCGACACAGAGACAGAGGATGGGGACGGAGGAACGTCGTGGATGTGGTCTAACCCAAAACCATCAAAAAAACTTTATTGTCAATCCTGCAACCAGACACACAGAGACGGTGCAATAAATAAAATATAAAAGATAATAAATATATACCGTTATAAAAGTAAAAACGATATGTAATATGTACAAATAAGATAAAGAAAGATAAGAAATATATATAATTAAAAAGTTAAGTAATATGTACAATACAGTAATAAATTCAACAGTACAGAAAACTATAGATAAAGATATTAAAATGTGCAATAAAAGGATAAATCACATAAAGATGCATACACCATGTATAATTATACAAGTGTGTGTGTGTGTGTGTGTGTGTGTGTGTGTGTGTGTGTGTAGTGATTACTAACAAACAGAGTGTAAACCTGTAATCTCCCCACTGGGGATCAACAAACAGTATAAATGAAATGAAATGAAATTAAATTAAATTAAATGAAATGAGGGCGTAGTCCTGCCGGCTGTTGATGGACGTGAAGGAACCGGCCGATCGTTCCTGCATTGGACAACAGCTCCAAGAAATGAGTTTTGGACACTTACCGACAAAATATTTAACCTTTAAAAATTAAATCACATCGCACATTTACTATTAAACTATTAAAGCCGTTCCCGTGTCTCTTGTGTGCAACAGCTGTTCTATGAGAACGGGACATTTAGTTCAGTTTTTCATCCTTTTGTGTCCATAGGAAACGTCTCCGATGGTCTCAGAGCCTCGGAAACAAAGCATCGGCTTTTCCATTTCTTTTTTTGTGGCTCAGTATAAAAACATCAATTATAGACGTCTAGAGGGTGCACTGAAGGTTTCCTTATGACGTCATGTGTTTTTGGACTTTTATATTGCCATACAAAGACAAAACAATCATCTTTAGAAATGAGAATTGTACGGTTAAAAGCCCAATATTCAGCCGAATCTGAATCCAGGATCCCCGGTCTGCACTGAATGGTTTCGATGAATACCTCATGGCCGTTGTTCTGGCTCTTCCTGCACATTTTACTTCGAGAACATCGGATGTGGATTCATTGTGTTGCTCCAACATGCGTCTGCTGTTGACTGTGGAACTGGAAAGGAGGGGGGGAGATATGGGGATTAAAAGGTTAGAAATAGACACGAGACCAGAAGGAGGTAACGGGCGGAGGAGATGTCTCTGAACATTTAATCACCTGGAGGGACTGACAGAGCTGTCAGAAACGCCACACACTGATGATTACCATCCAGAAACACACTCTGTCTTGTCTTGGTTCATCTTTCCACTGTTCCACCAATCACCACTCTGGTCTGGTCGGAATAAACTCTTAATTCACCCATTTACATGTGGAGATATGCTGCTCTATACACGCTAAAAGTAGTGATTATTTACATGGAGTCTGGTGGAGATATGCTGCTCTATACACGCTAAAAGTAGTGATTATTTACATGGAGTCTGGTGGAGATATGCTGCTCTATACACGCTAAAAGTAGTGATTATTTACATGGAGTCTGGTGGAGATATGCTGCTCTATACACGCTAAAAGTAGTGATTATTTACATGGAGTCTGGTGGAGATATGCTGCTCTATACGCTAAAAGTAGTGATTATTTACATGGAGTCTGGTGGAGATATGCTGCTCTATACACGCTAATAGTAGTGATTATTTACATGGAGTCTGGTGGAGATATGCTGCTCTATACACGCTAATAGTAGTGATTATTTACATGGAGTCTGGTGGAGATATGCTGCTCTATACACGCTAAAAGTAGTGATTATTTACATGGAGTCTGGTGGAGATATGCTGCTCTATACACGCGCTAAAAGTAGTGATTATTTACATGGAGTCTGGTGGAGATATGCTGCTCTATACACGCTAAAAGTAGTGATTATTTACATGGAGTCTGGTGGAGATATGCTGCTCTATACACGCTAATAGTAGTGATTATTTACATGGAGTCTGGTGGAGATATGCTGCTCTATACACGCTAAAAGTAGTGATTATTTACATGGAGTCTGGTGGAGATATGCTGCTCTATACACGCTAATAGTAGTGATTATTTACATGGAGTCTGGTGGAGATATGCTGCTCTATACACGCTAAAAGTAGTGATTATTTACATGGAGTCTGGTGAAGATATGCTGGCTCGGGGCTGTTCCATGTAAAACTAAGGTCTATCTCTGTAGAAATCCATCCCATAATGTTGTCAGACACTTGGATAGCGATTTGGGGTTAAAAGAGAAAATGCACACACTGATGATCACAATCCAGCTACTCATTCTGCAGTGAGGGAGATATTTACTGAATGCAGAAATTTTCAACAAACACACACACACACACAAAATTGGAAGGCGTGTCAGAGCTATGAAAGCACTCTGAGGATGTCAGCAGCAATCTCGACATCCACAGTGACAGATTCACTCACAAACACAAAGACACACACACACACACACACACACACGTCCTCCTATTTCAGCTGACACACTCATCACACCAAAGGCGAAGCATGGCTGGAGGAAGGTCGTCATTTATATGTCAGAAATAGCACCAGAGACTAGGTAGGTGTGTGTGTGTGTGTGTGTGTGTGTGTGGTTGTGTGAGCCACTCCCACTCACTCCTCCAGTGTGAAATGCTGTGTGGGAGAACAACGCTTAAAAATAACCAGAATAAATGACTCTTTGATATATAAAATCTAATAAAGAGTGAGAGCACATGTGAGCCTGCAGGGCAGACAGGAAGCTACAGCTTAGTAAAAGTACTAATACCACACTGTAAAAAAATGTGTAAGTATCATCGGGAAAATGTAGTTAAAGTATTCAAATTAAGGAACTCTCCTCCCATTGAAAGTGTAAAGAAAAGGAGAAAAGCCTGATGTTACATTAAAGACTCGGACGTTAGCATCAACACATCTCGATGGGGGAAACCGGGGGATTGGTGGTCCCTTGGCGTCTCGTTGTTACAGTTACAGTCATTTTTGACTGTTATTATTACCATGTGCGTGTTCAGATGGTGTCGGATTCACACAGAAGAAGTCCTGGAGCTTTTCTAACGCTGGCGCTTCAGTTCGATGCTGCAGGTGTTCTGCTTTCATGTTTGGCCTGTTTATATATTTGGAAGGATAAATCCAGAACCACCTCCAGCTGCACTCTTAATCCTTACAGTCAGACGCATATCTGGGAAGCTGCACGCTCTGGATTTTGATACTGGAAAAAATCAAATCAGCCGTTGTGTGTGTGTGTGTGTGTGCGTGTGTGTGTGCGTGTGTGTGTGTGTGTGTGTGTGTGTGTGTGTGGTCATTGATCAGCGTCTCAAATCCAATGCTACCCTCGCTGCATCGACACAAACACACTCCGCTGACCGCAATCATTATCCGGCGGAACAAAATGAAGTGTGTGGCCCTCGGGGGGGCTGAGGCTGCACTCCTCCCCTGGGGGATGTAACGGAGTACATTTACTCCAGTGAAACTTATATACTTCAGTCCAAATGTTGAGGTACTTGTACTTGAAGGTGGAAAGGCCGGGCGGCGATCACCGGTCGATCACGTTAGACTGCAGACAGACACACAGGCGGACACACAGAGAGACACACAGACAGACAGACAGACAGTCGGACATACAGGCGGACACACAGAGAGACACACAGACAGACACACAGGTGGACACACGGACAGACAGACAGACACACAGACAGACAGACAGACAGACAGTCGGACATACAGGCGGACACACAGAGAGACAGACAGACAGACACACAGGTGGACACACGGACAGACAGACAGACACACAGACAGACAGACAGACAGTCGGACATACAGGCGGACACACAGAGAGACACACAGACAGACACACAGGTGGACACACGGACAGACAGACAGACACACAGACAGACAGACAGACAGTCAGACATACAGGCGGACACACAGAGAGACACACAGACACACAGACAGACAGTCGGACATACAGGCGGACACACAGAGAGACACACAGACACACAGACAGACAGTCGGACATACAGGCGGACACACAGAGAGACACACAGACAGACACACAGGTGGACACACGGACAGACAGACAGACACACGGACAGACAGACAGACAGTCGGACATACAGGCGGACACACAGAGAGACACACAGACAGACAGACAGACAGTCGGACATACAGGCGGACACACAGAGACACACAGACAGACACACAGGTGGACACACGGACAGACAGACAGACACACAGACAGACAGACAGACAGTCGGACATACAGGCGGACACACAGAGAGACACACAGACAGACAGACAGACAGTCGGACATACAGGCGGACACACAGAGAGACACACAGACAGACACAGGTGGACACACGGACAGACAGACAGACACACGGACAGACAGACAGACAGTCGGACATACAGGCGGACACACAGAGAGACACACAGACACACAGACAGACAGTCGGACATACAGGCGGACACACAGAGAGACAGACAGACAGACACACAGGTGGACACACGGACAGACAGACAGACACACAGACAGACAGACAGACAGTCGGACATACAGGCGGACACACAGAGAGACACACAGACACACAGACAGACAGTCGGACATACAGGCGGACACACAGAGAGACACACAGACACACAGACAGACAGTCGGACATACAGGCGGACACACAGAGAGACAGACAGACAGACACACAGGTGGACACACGGACAGACAGACAGACAGTTGGACATACAGGCGGACACACAGAGAGACACACAGACAGACACACAGGTGGACACACGGACAGACAGACAGACACACGGACAGACAGACAGACAGTCGGACCTACAGGCGGACACACAGAGAGACACACAGACACACAGACAGACAGTCGGACATACAGGCGGACACACAGAGAGACACACAGACAGACAGTCGGACATACAGGCGGACACACAGAGAGACAGACAGACAGACACACAGGTGGACACACGGGCAGACAGACAGACACACAGACAGACAGACAGACAGTCGGACATACAGGCGGACACACAGAGAGACAGACAGACAGACACACAGGCGGACACACAGAGAGACACACAGACAGACACACAGGCGGACACATGGACAGACAGAGACAGACAGACACACAGACAGACATAAGGACAGACAGACAGACACACAGGCGGACAAGTTTTGCAATTAGCCATCTAATTTATAAAACGACACATATTTGACCTCTACATATTTGATTTATTGCATAAAATGTGAATTACGTAATGAAATAGAAGAGCAATGTATAACACGTCTGTGCTATGTGTGTGTACATACATGTATATAAATTAAATAAATAAAAAATAAAATAATTTAATTTTAAATTCTTCTTCTTTGAAATTTTCAAACATTTTTCCAGTGTTGTATTAGTACTTTTTCTGAAGTGAAGTATCTGAATACTTGCCCCTGAGCTGAGTGGATGGGTGTGTAAAACACAAACATCGTTCTTTCATTTTAGCTTCTTTATTTCTTTCTTTTTCCACTCTGTCTGCAGACTTCAAGGCTTTTCCTCTATCCGCCTCCTCTTGTTTCTCAGGGACAGGTAAATATATTTGTGTTGTTTAACTGTGACATTTTCTACAAAGGAAGAGAAAACGCTATCGCTGCGACTGATAATTCCCTTTTTGTTTCTGCAGGTGTAATCTGTCTCTCGCCGGCTGCTATCGGCGGGGAATCTGTAGTACTCGATAGACCAATTAGAGCATCCGTCACCCACATGATAACCATCTGCTGGATGGGGCAGAGCGGGGCGACAGCAGGGAGACGGGAGGGCAGACGAGGTGGTAGGAGACGGGAAGGGGCAGACGAGGGGGTAGGAGACGGGAGGGCAGTCGAGGTGGTAGGAGACAGGAGGGCAGACGAGGTGGTAGGAGACGGAGGGCAGACGAGGGGGTAGGAGACGGGAGGGCAGACGAGGTGGTAGGAGACAGGAGGGCAGACGAGGTGGTAGGAGACATGAGGGCAGACGAGGTGGTAGGAGACGGGAGGGCAGACGAGGGGTAGGAGACGGGAGGGCAGACGAGGTGGTAGGAGACAGGAGGGAGACAGGAGGGCAGACGAGGGGGTAGGAGACGGGAGGGCAGACGAGGTGGTAGGAGACAGGAGGGCAGACGAGGTGGTAGGAGACATGAGGGCAGACGAGGTGGAGGAGAGGGCAGACGAGGGGTAGGAGACAGGAGGGCACGAGGTGGTAGGAGACAGGAGGGCAGACGAGGTGGTAGGAGACATGAGGGCAGACAAGGGGGTAGGAGACGGGAGGGCAGACGAGGTGGTAGGAGACAGGAGGGCAGACGAGGTGGTAGGAGACAGGAGGGCAGACGAGGTGGTAGGAGACATGAGGGCAGACAAGGGGGTAGGAGACGGGAAGGGGCAGACGAGGGGTTAGGAGGGGAAGGGGCAGACAAGGGGTAGGAGACGGGAAGGGGCAGACGAGGGGTAGGAGACGGGAAGGGGCAGACGAGGTGGTAGGAGACGGGAAGGGGCAGACAAGAGGGTAGGAGACGGGAAGGGGCAGACAAGGGGGTAGGAGACGGGAAGGGGCAGACGAGGGGGTAGGAGACGGAAGGGGCAGACGAGGGGTTAGGAGAGACCCAGAAGGGGCAGACGAGGGGTTAGGAGAGGGGAAGGGCAGACAAGGGGTTAGAGAGGGAAGGGGCAGACAAGGGGGTAGGAGACGGAAGGGGCAGAGGGGTAGGGGCACGGAAGGGGCAGACGGGGGTTAGGAGAGGGAAGGGGCAGACAAGGGGTTAGGGGCAGAAGGGGCAGACGAGGGGTTAGGAGAGGGGAAGGGGCAGACGAGGGGGTAGGAGAGGGGAAGGGGCAGAAGGGGGGTAGGGAGGGAAGGGGCAGACAAGGGGGTAGGAGACGGGAAGGGGCAGACGAGGGGGTAGGGGGACGGAAGGGGCAGACGAGGGGTTAGGAGGGAAGGGGCAGACAAGGGGTTAGGAGACGGGAAGGGGCAGACGAGGGGTTAGGAGACGGAAGGGGCAGACGAGGGGTTAGGAGAGGGAAGGGGCAGACAAGGGGTTAGGAGACGAGAAGGGGCAGACGAGGGGTTAGGAGAGGGAAGGGGCAGACGAGGGGGGTAGGAGACGGAAGGGGCAGACGAGGGGTAGGAGACGGAGGGGCAGACAAGGGGTAGGGCGGAAGGGGCAGACGAGGGGGTAGGAGACGGGAAGGGGCAGACGAGGGGTTAGGAGAGGGGAAGGGGCAGACAAGGGGTTAGGAGACGGGAAGGGGCAGACGAGGGGTTAGGAGAGGGGAAGGGGCAGACGAGGGGGTAGGAGACGGGAAGGGGCAGACAAGGGGGTAGGAGACGGAAGGGGCAGACAAGGGGTAGGAGACGGGAAGGGGCAGACGAGGGGTTAGGGAGCAGGCAGACGAGGGGTTAGGAGAGGGAAGGGGCAGACGAGGGGTAGGAGACGGGAAGGGGCAGACAAGGGGGTAGGAGACGGGGGAAGGGGCAGACGAGGGGGGGAGGAGGGAGGGGTAGGAGACGGAAGGGCAGACAAGGGGGTAGGGAGGGGAAGGGCAGGGGGTTAGGAAGGGGCAGACGAGGGGGAAGGGGCAGACAAGGGGGTAGGAGACGGAAGGGGCAGACGAGGGGTTAGGAGGGGAAGGGCAGACAAGGGGGTAGGAGGGGAAGGGCAGACGAGGGGGAAGGCAGACGAGGGGTTAGGAGAGGGAAGGGGCAGACGAGGGGGTAGGAGACGGGAAGGGGCAGACGAGGGGTTAGGAGGGGAAGGGGCAGACAAGGGGGGGGAGGCAGAGGGGCAGACGAGGGGTTAGGAGACGAGAGGGGCAGACGAGGGGTTAGGAGACGGGAAGGGGCAGACGAGGTGGTAGGAGACGGGAAATACATCGAGGCGGCATGTCTACGTTTTCAGTTGAAAATTCACTAAAATTTCTTTCGGTTGAATAAAGAATCTATCTATCTATCTATCTATCTATCTATCTATCTATCTATCTATCTATCTATCTATCTATCTATCTATCTATCTATCTATCTATCTACCTGTGTCTACCTGTCTTTTTTAAAGGGGGGGCTGATATCCTCCAATGCTGTGGAGGACTGGTTTGATTAATCATGATGGTTGACACTTAGCAGCTGTGGTATTAATCAGCTGAAACCTTAGTAAAGTTTCCTTATGTAGCCACGGACAGATGAATGTTTCCTATACTTCACATCCTGGTACCTGCAGAACAGCATCACAGAGCGTTGGAGAAAAGATGGAGGGAAGAGGTGAGCAGGAGAGAGAGAGAGAGAGAGAGAGAGAGAGAGAGGGAGTGAGAGAGAGAGAGAGAGAGAGAGGGAGAGAGAGAAGAGAGAGAGACAGATAGAGAGGGAGAAAAGAGAGAAGAGAGAGGGAGTGAGAGGAGAGAGAGAGAGTGAGAAAGAAGAGAGAGAGAAAAGAAAAAGGGAGTCAGAGAGAATTGTGAGAGAGAGAGAATAGAGACAGAGGGAGTGAAAGAGAGAGAGAGAGAGAGAGAGAGAGAGAGAGAGAGAGAGAGAGAGAGAGAGAGAAGAGACGAGTGGTTGTGACTGAGTGTTCACTTTGCGAGCGACATCAGACTCCTACTCCTCTTTCAGGAAATGACCAGAGAGAACAATTCCTCTCAGACGCTTTATCTGATTCCCCCTCTACACACACACACACACACACACACACACACACACACACACACACACACACACACACACACACACACACACACACACACACACACACACACACACACACACACACACACACACACACACACACACACACACACACACACACAGCTTCCCATTCGTCCTGCTTTAAACAGCCGCTCACAGGACGCCGGTGGAGTTATGGACACCAGATATGTCATTGGGATTGGCAGAATGAATTCACTGATGTGTTCAAAGTGTGTGTGTGTGTGTGTGTGTGTGTGTGTGTGTGTGCAGCTTTAAAGAAACGTGCGTCCGTCTGTTCTGTTGTCAGCCTCCCTCCCCGGTGTGTAAAGCAAATTCAGGCGTTTGTGTGGAGACACACGACTAAATGTGGAGATACAGCAGCAACATCTGTCCACATCTGTTTGTTTCTGTTCCTCTTAGTCATTCGCAGCCTCGCAGGCTCCGTGTTTCAGGCAAATTATCCCCATAAAAAATGTCTGTAGGTGTGTTTTAACCGCGTCACCTGTGCAAAGTCAACACAAGCAGACACACAAACCGACTGCAGAGGTTTCATTTCCACAGGTCAGACGGCGCGGTTATCCTGCAGAGGGCTTCAGTTAATCTGGAGGAGGAGAGGAGGAGATAACTCTCCCCCCCAACCCCGGCTGCTGGTTGCTTTCCTCTTCCTTCCCCCGCTGTGTTTTTACCGCTTTAATCTTCTATCAGTCAAATAAAATGTAGTAAATCTGCTGTCTGCAGCTGCTTTATGTACCATGGATGGTAACATCACAACACGAATGCAAAAGTCAACACACAAACTCAAAAGACACAACACAGATGCAATTTTCTTTCACCCACTGGGTTTTCCCGCTTTAATCTTTACTAATTATTAATTATATCAGGTAAAAAACAATGTAGTAAATCTTGCTAAAATCACAACATAAACTCAAAAGACACAACACAGATGCAAAAAGCTCCAGCTAAAGGTCGAGGACGAGGACGGGGACGAGGACGAAGACAAAGCCGAGGACAAGGCCGAGGACAATCTGTGGGCAGAGGATGAGGCCGAGGACGAGGCCGAGGACGAGGACAAAGACGAAGCCAAGGATGAGGACGAGGACGAAGCCGAGGACAAAGACAAAGCCAAGGACAAAGCCGAGGACGATCTGTGGGCAGAGGATGAGGACGAGGACGAGGCCGAGGACGAGGCCGGGAACAAAGACGAAGCCGAGGACGAGGCCAGGAACAAAGACGAAGCCGAGGACAAAGACAAAGCCAAGGACAAAGCCGAGGACAATCTGTGGGCAGAGGATGAGGCAGAGGACGAGGCCGAGGACGAGGCCGGGAACAAAGACGGCCGAGGACGGCCGAGGCCGAGGACAAAGACGAAGATAAGGATGAGGACAAAGACAAAGCCGAGGACAAGGCTGAGGCCGAGGACAAATCTGTGGGCAGAGGATGGGCAGAGGATGAGGCCGAGGACGAGGCCGAGGACAAAGACGAAGCGAGGCCGAGGACGAGGCCGAGGACAAAGACGAAGATAAGGATGAGGACGAGGACGAAGCCGAGGACAAAGACAAAGCCGAGGACAAGGCTGAGGCCGAGGACAAAGCCCAGGACGATCTGTGGGCAGAGGATGAGGCCGAGGACGAGGCCGAGGACAAAGACGAAGCCGAGGCCGAGGACGAGGCCGAGGACAAAGACGAAGATAAGGATGAGGACGAGGACGAAGCCGAGGACAAAGACAAAGCCGAGGACAAGGCTGAGGCCGAGGACAAAAGCCGAGGACGATCTGTGGGCAGAGGATGAGGCCGAGGACGAGGCCGAGGACAAAGACGAAGCCGAGGCTGAGGACGAGGCCGAGGACGAGGACGGGGACGAGCCCGAGGACGAGGACATAAAACCGTGCGTATAGACTTGGAAACGCTCTTTATTTTCTCAGCTGACACCGCGGCGTAGACACGGCGTGCAACATTCAACAGTCGCTTCTTAAAGGAGATCTGTTGTAAACCATCTCCAGGTCTCCAGTACTTCAGTGCTCACCTGCGTTGCAGCTTTTGCTTTTGAGCCGAACCGTGTCGGCCGCCGTATTTATGCAACACGTTTGGACGAAGCCGAACATTTCAGAATCAGAAACGTCTTACTGCCGAGCAGGTTGTAACGTGGTGTTCTCATGCATGACAAAGATATTAAGAAGAAATAAAATAGATATTTGAAACTTTTAAAATGTCTGCTGATAACTTTTGTTATTGTCACTCTTCATTCTAACCCCAACCGGTCGTCAGACACCACCTACCAAGAGCCTGGGCCTGGGTCTGGGCCTGGGTCTGGGTCTGGGTCTGGGTCTGTCCCAGGTTTCTGCCTAAAAGGACGTTTTTCCTTGCCACTGTCGCCCTGTTGCTTGCTCTGGAGGAAACTACTAGACCTGTTGGGTCCTTGTAAATCCTGGAGTGTGGTCTAGACCTGCTCTATCTGTAAAGGGTCTCCAGATAACTCTTGTTATGAATTG
Organism: Etheostoma perlongum; assembly: GCA_026937815.1. NCBI lineage: Eukaryota > Metazoa > Chordata > Actinopteri > Perciformes > Percidae > Etheostoma > Etheostoma perlongum. Next base: position 1,154,756 of record CM049386.1, read on the forward strand.
ATACTATAAATAAAATTGAATTGAAATTGAATTGAACTTTCCGACACAAAAACAAGCCAGTGAGTGTTCAGACGCTATTTTTAAAGAGGTTTATTTTACAAGGGTGCATTATTGATGAAAATATATAGTTTCCTGTAGAAGGATAATTGAAAGAGACGGACAGAGGAGACACACTGAGAGAAAAACCTGGATCCAGAGCAGAGAGCCAGCTGCCAGCATCGACCTGATGAACTCATATAGTCATATAAAAATGATATTTAATTCCTAAAATCAATCTTTTTAATGTCAGGACATCGACGTGGCGGCACATTGCCGTCAACAGTCGGGGGGGGGGACATAGTGTCAGGGACAGGTGTCTCCAGTCAGACATTAGATGTCTTTTTTTGGCTTCAATATTAACGCATCTGTCGTTCTTATTTTTTAAATGCATGCAAAAATAGTTATGGTATATTCAGTAAATGTAAAAAAAAAATCCACGTATAAAACTACATTCATAAAAGTATTTCTGATGCTCACAAAAATACTTCTTGCTTCAAATAAATGTAGTATATGTTGACAGTTTAATATCAAAGACATATTTGGATGTCGAATGATATACAGGCACACTTTTAAATACATAGGCCTATGTGTGGATTTCTATCGTTGAAAAACAAGAAATATTTGTGAGAGCATCAGAAATATTAATTGGATCACATTTACAGTGATGCTCATAGGTTTATGAACTCATGTGAAAGCATGGGTATGTTATATGGAACATAAAAGAAATGAGTGAAAGTGAACGAGGGGTGGGAAACACACAAGCTTCGGCTTCATCCTGCTCCTTTTTGGAAATTCTTTTTGTATGTACAGTGAGTAATAAGTATTTGAACACGCTGCTATTTTGCAAGTTCTCCCACTTAGAAATCATGGAGGGGTCTGAAATTGTCCTCGTAGGTGCATGTCCACTGTGAGAGACATAATCTAAAAAAACATCCAGAAATCACAATGTATGATTTTTTAACTATTTATTTGTATGATACAGCTGCAAATAAGTATTTGAACACCTGTCTATCAGCTAGAATTCTGACCCTCAAAGACCTGTTAGTCTGCCTTCAAAATGTCCACCTCCACTCCATTTATTATCCTAAATTAGATGCACCTGTTTGAGGTCGTTAGCTGCATAAAGACACCTGTCCACCCCATACAATCAGTAAGAATCCAACTACTAACATGGCCAAGACCAAAGGGCTGTCCAAAGACACTAGAGACATGCACCTACGATGACAATTTCAGACCCCTCCATGATTTCTAAGTGGGAGAACTTGCAAAATAGCAGCGTGTTCAAATACTTATTTCCCTCACTGTATATATATATATATATATATATGTGTGTGTGTATGTATACAGTATGTGTGTGTACAAATATTTTAAATTTGTTCAAAATAAAATGAAAAATAAAAACTTCTGAGCACCCGAATGTCCGAGAACCATCGATTGCGCCGAGTGAGATTGATGTGGAGAGAATGATTTCTCTATGAATGACTAAACACATCTGTGGATCCTTCTGTGTGTGTTCATTAATATTGAGAGTGATGCGACTCCACAGAGTTATCCGAGTTAGAGGAAAATGTGATGAATTAATGATGCAGGTGTACAGACCGCCGCCGCCACGCAACGACAGCTGCTGTCGCTGAAAACTGGCACTACAACTGACCAGAGTGCCGATATGCAAACATGTAATTAAAGATATTCCTCCATACGTTCATGGCTACCTGAGCCGGTGCACGCGCTCCACAGTGATTCATAAACATCTCTGAAGAATTCATTTGCATATCTTTCTGTCTTTCCTCTTCTCGCAGCAACTTAACTTTGGTCTTTTTCAAGCTGAACACTATTTCCCCATGTGTCTGTGTCTGAGAGACTGAGTCTTTCAAATCGGTCCAGTATTAAACGAGATGAAACAAGCTGCAACTTTAATGGACTGTTGCGCACTTCAACTTCCATCCACTAAAACGTCTGTTTTAGCCCCTGGCAGGCTCAGATTCTTCTTCTTTCTCTTCAGTAAGGTCTATCTCTGTAGGAACTATTTCCATAATGTTGTTGCACACTTAGATAATAATCCGTGCAAGCTCTTCTCATGAAGCATTCCTATAGTTGTCTCTAAAATATATAAAGTGGTGCTCATAAATTTATGAGCCCGTGCTAACGTTGACTTAAAAGATGAATAAAACAAATCATCTCTTGCATCTTGACTAAGTTCCCTTGGCCTTTGGAATTAAAATAGCCCCCCCCTTCATTACATGTCCTTCACCATACCTATTGGCATGGGGTAGTTTCTATAAAATCGGGTGACCAGACGTCCCCGGTTTCCGTTTTGGTGACCTGTCCCCGGCTGGATCTGTCCCCGGAAATGTCCCCGGTTTTCACTGTGACTGACAGACCCGATACTGAAATGAAAGAAAGAAAACTCTGACCAAACGGAGCCGATCGAGCAGCACTGCTCAGAGCTCAAAGATGATTTTTAGAAAGTCGTATATTTTACCATGCTAAAATCACTGATTATTTACATGGAGTCTGGTGGAGATATGCTGCTCTATACATGCTAAAAGTAGTGATTATTTACATGGAGTCTGGTGGAGATATGCTGCTCTATACACGCTAAAAGTAGTGATTATTTACATGGAGTCTGGTGGAGATATGCTGCTCTATACACGCTAAAAGTACTGATTATTTACATGGAGTCTGGTGGAGATATGCTGCTCTATACACGCTAAAAGTAGTGATTATTTACATGGAGTCTGGTGGAGATATGCTGCTCTATACACGCTAAAAGTAGTGATTATTTACATGGAGTCTGGTGGAGATATGCTGCTCTATACACACTAAAAGTAGTGATTATTTACATGGAGTCTGGTGGGTTAACGAACGCACTTTTATGTTTTAAAAAATGTGAAAAAAGTGTTAAAAAATGGGATAAAAACGTAAAAAAATATAAAAAACATTGATAAAAAGTGTCAACAAAAGAGTTGACTTTCAATTTTGACTGGAAGACAACACGAGGGTTAATTGTTCTCGCTGCATGACGCTTACATTTCGGCGCCTAACCTCAGCTGTAACGGCCTCTGGACCCAGCTCACAGTCACTTTCTCACGGCTGGACTTTACCGTAAAGACTGCTAAACTTAAATGTCACGTGACCGGCTGGCGGTTGCATAATTTCCTACGACATAATACAAACCTGTTGATCTGATCTGCGTCGATCTGAGAACGTCAGTGCATGTCAATAGTCCATTAAAAACATTTGTCCTATAGGGATGATATCATAACCCGGGTCACATCTGACATTTACAGACTTCACACACCAATGCATGGGGGGTAAAAAGGGTCCAGGTTAACACCCACCCCCCACCCCACCCCCGTGAAATTTCCCTTTAAACATCCCCCTGCCTCGCCTTGTTATTGAAGCTTCAGTATCTGTTAGGCTAAGTAGAACGTTAACCTTTTTAAAACAACAACGGGGACCTAATTTACTCTCCACTTCTACTGTCTGTGATGCGTTCACTGGTGGGTGAATCTCTGTCGTGTTGCCTCAAAGGCAAAACACAACTGCTTATATATTAACATTTAAAGGGAAGGGGAATATGCACCAAAACCCTCTCCAGTAATCCCTCCCCTCTCCTTCCCGCCAACCACGCTCCCTCCCTCCCTTCCTCCCTCCCTCCCTCCCTCCCTCCCCTCTCTTTCCACCCTCGAGGCAAACATGCTGCATCACTGCTCTGTTTCTGGGCTATTTCAGGAACAGCCGCGTCATGTTACTCCGCTTTTATTTCCCAACAGCAGTCGTCAATAGCACTCCGGCTTCATCTAAAGACACGGTGTCGGAGTACGACACCGGGCGCTCCGATCAGCTGATATCTGCAACCGAGCGACTCACAGACGCCACGTCAGTAGTCTATAACTAAGACTGGAGTTTAGTTTCACAGCGATGAACAGCGAGCTGTGCAACAAACAACACTTCGCAACAAATATGCAGAAATTCACTCACAGTTCATCACGTGTAAACAACACAAAAAACAGACAAACGCACACAACAGCACAACAGCAGAGACTTGTAGAATTAGGGTTACTCATGTAACCCAGAGGTTTAATGTGCTGAATCAGACTACTACATACTACTCTCTACATACTACTCTCTACATACTACTCTCTACATACTACTCTCTACTGATGTCTCTCTACATACTACTCTCTACTGATGTCTCTACATACTACTCTCTACATACTAATCTCTACTGATGTCTCTACATTCTACTCTCTACATACTACTCTCTACATACTACTCTCTACTGATGTCTCTACATTCTACTCTCTACATACTACTCTCTACTGATGTCTCTACATACTACTCTCTACATACTACTCTCTACTGATGTCTCTACATACTACTCTCTACTGATGTCTCTACATACTACTCTCTACTGTTGTCTCTCTACATACTACTCTCTACTGTTGTCTCTCTACATACTACTCTCTACTGATGTCTCTCTACATACTACTCTCTACTGATGTCTCTCTTCATACTACTCTCTACTGTTGTCTCTCTACTGTTGTCTCTCAACATGAGGGTAAGGGTTAAGGTTAAGCATTTAGTTGTGATGGTTAAGGTTAGGGTAAGGGGGCTAGGGAATGCATTATGTCAACGACGGGTCCCCACAAAGATAGTGAGACGCACTACGTGTGTGTGTGAATGTGTGTGTGTGTGTGTGTCTGTGTACCTTCACTCTGATACAAATAGAACATAAGTACGTAGAATAAATGAGAAGCTGCAGGAAAACAGACAGTGGGTGAAGAGGGACCTGAGGCACACTGTAATCTGTACTAAATAAATTGCTGGTACTGAATACTGAGACACCCTGACACTCTGACACCGGTAAGTAGGTTGCTCTAAAACGAGCGCGCCCTAAAGGAAAGCAGCTCGGCTCCCCGCTGATTTCCGTCTGATGCAGGAAACGAGCAATGTCACGGGAGACCGGTGAGGAGAAGCACGGCCTAATTGGCCGACTGGAAGTATATTTATTAAAGAAGGGAGAAGCCTGTGTGTGAACTGAGACAGAACACACGCTGATGGGATAGTAGAAATGACTTCTTTTCCTTTTAGAGCTACTGAAATTTGATATTTCCAGAAACATGCTGTGTGGAAAGAGAAACGCACCACCATCAGAGGGAAAGTGTTCAGCAAATCATCAAAAAGTCCTCGGAGAACAATAAAGGCAAAAGAAAGTTAGACGTTCCTCCGTGGGAAGATGTTTCTACAAACTTAAAGCTTTCTGGAAGTTGAATTCAAGGCGAAACGCTGCAGGAGACGAATACATTTTGGGCTATTCATCTTCCATAACATGTCTTCTTTCAAACTAGTAGTTGAATGAAAACATTATTTATTTCACCATTGATTTCACTTCAAGTTGTCTAATGTAGATCAGCGTAACTTAACACATCCAAACACTCAATCACTGCTCTTTCTATCTAAATCAAATCAGCTGTGGGAGGTGTTCACCTTCCTCTTAAACCAATCAGAATCGGCAACAAGATCCAAGGGCCAATCACAGCATTGTTTTTATTCCTTTGTTTGTATTCTTTCCCCAGCTGGTCTGGAACCCCCCCCCATATGCCTGAGTACTCTGGTCTATGTTATGAGTAGCGATGTATACATGATACCGTTTTTTTGTCTTGTCTGTACTAATGCTGTTTAAAATACCACGTGATGTGATTTTTGCTGCAACATAATTTCCCCATGGGGACGATAAACAAGAACGAAGGAACGAATGAGCGAATGAAGGAAGGAACGAACAAGCAAATGAGCGAACGAAGGAAGGAACAAAGGAACGAGCGAACGAAGGAACGAGCGAACGAAGGAACAAAGGAACAATCAAACGAACGATCAAACAATCAAATCAAACAATCAAACGAAGGAACGAGCAAATGAAGGAACGAGCGAACGAAGGAATGATCGAACGAAGGAACGATCGAACGAAACGAAGGAAAGAGCAAACGAAGGAACGAGCAAACGAAGGAACAAAGTAACGATTGAATGAAGGAACGATCGAACGAAGGAACGAGCAAACAAAGGAACAATCAAACGAAGGAAGAAACGATCGAACAAAGGAAGAAACAAACAAAGGAACGAAGGAACGAAGGAAAGACCAAACGAAGGAACGAAGGAACCATCGAATGAAGGAACCATCGAACGAAGGAACGATCGAACGAAGGAACGAGCAAACAAAGGAACGATTGAACGAAGGAACGATCGAACAAAGGAGGAACGATCGAACGAAAGCGAGCAAATGAAGGAACGAGCGAACAAACAAAGGAACAAACGAAGGAACAAAGGAAGAAACAAAGGAACAAACGAAGGAACAAAGGAAGAAACGAAGGAACGAGCGAACGAACAAAGGAACGAAGGAACGAGCAAATGAAGGAACGAGCGAACAAACAAAGGAAAGAAGGAGCGAGTGAACAAACAAAGGAACAAAGGAACGAGCAAATGAACAAACAAAGGAACAAACAAAGGAACGAAGCGAACGAACAAAGGAACAAACGAAGGAACGAAGGAACAAACGAAGGAACAAACGAAGGAACAAACAAAGGAACAAACAAAGGAACGAAGGAAGAAACGAAGAAACAAACGAAGGAACGAGCGAACGAACAAAGGAACGAAGGAACGAGTGAACGAACGAACGTGCGATTGAACGATGCTAAAGGGACAGTCTGCAGATGTTCTGTGGTGCCGTAGATGAACGTCTCCAGTACCCGGAGGTCTGCGTTTAGCCGTCGGTAAATCTCCGCTGGATAACTTCAGAAGGGTTGAAAATCAGCAACTTTCCTTCTTTAGCGTTTAGCTTAGCACAGCCATGAACCCATACACAACACTGGCATGGCTGGCCTCCCCAGCTCCACCTAGGGCTGGGCAATTTATCAAATTTTGATCACAATTTGAATATCGATCACAACAGAAGAATAATCCACAAAAGCAATTAATATGATGCATATTACGTTTTTTAAAGGAAACTCTAATGTTGTCTTGTATTTGGGAAATAAAAAATCTGACGGGAAATGTTACAGTTGAAGGTGCCTGTGTCTGTTTTATAACTTCAATAAATGTAACATCTTCCCAAAAGTCAATGGGTTGTCAGGTTAAATTATCCTGAATTTCAACATTGACCAAAATTATTGTGATTATTTTGTCCATAACCCATCATCCCCAGCTCCACCATCTCGTCAAAAATCCATCACCTGCTCCAAAACAATCTGTAGAAGTCATCGCTTCTCTCCCTCCCTCCCTCTCCCTCTCCCTCCCCTCTCTCTCTCTCTCTCCCTCTGTGTGGACACCCGCGGGGGATTGATTCCTCTGCCAGGCATGCTGGGTAAGCAGGGAGCAGCTTGATGCAGAACCATGAATGCCCAACACAAGCGCTTGAAGCCATTCGATGTTTTTATCTCGCTGAGCAGCGCTCCTGACTGAAACTAAGAGTAGAAATGAAGCCCTTCGACTGGAAAAGGCCTTAATTGGACCTGGGGCGGGAAATACAGGGGGCTGTTGTATCTTACGTAATGATGTAGCGTTGTTCGGAGGGGGTGGAGCCCATGATGATCTTTTATTGATGCAACTTTGCACACATTTGTATTATTGTAAATGTAATGTGTTAGAACACATGGGAAACCTGATTGGTTAGTTTCTCTCTACTGACAGACCTGATTGGTTAGTCTCTCTCTACTGACAGACCTGATTGGTTAGTTTCTCTCTACTGACAGACCTGATTGGTTAGTCTCTCTCTACTGACAGACCTGATTGGTTAGTCTCTCTCTACTGACAGACCTGATTGGTTAGTTTCTCTCTACTGACAGACCTGATTGGTTAGTCTCTCTCTACTGACAGACCTGATTGGTTAGTTTCTCTCTCTACTGACAGACCTGATTGGTTAGTTTCTCTCTACTGACAGACCTGATTGGTTAGTCTCTCTCTACTGACAGACCTGATTGGTTAGTCTCTCTCTACTGACAGACCTGATTGGTTAGTCTCTCTCTACTGACAGACCTGATTGGTTAGTCTCTCTCTACTGACAGACCTGATTGGTTAGTCTCTCTCTACTGACAGACCTGATTGGTTAGTCTCTCTCTACTGACAGACCTGATTGGTTAGTCTCTCTCTACTGACAGACCTGATTGGTTAGTCTCTCTCTACTGACAGACCTGATTGGTTAGTCTCTCTACTGACAGACCTGATTGGTTAGTCTCTCTCTACTGACAGACCTGATTGGTTAGTCTCTCTCTACTGACAGACCTGATTGGTTAGTCTCTCTCTACTGACAGACCTGATTGGTTAGACCTGATTCTCTCTCTACTGACAGACCTGATTGGTTAGTCTCTCTCTACTGACAGACCTGATTGGTTAGTCTCTCTCTACTGACAGACCTGATTGGTTAGTTTCTCTCTACTGACAGACCTGATTGGTTAGTCTCTCTCTACTGACAGACCTGATTGGTTAGTCTCTCTCTACTGACAGACCTGATTGGTTAGTCTCTCTCTACTGACAGACCTGATTGGTTAGTTTCTCTCTACTGACAGACCTGATTGGTTAGTCTCTCTCTACTGACAGACCTGATTGGTTAGTTTCTCTCTACTGACAGACCTGATTGGTTAGTCTCTCTACTGACAGACCTGATTGGTTAGTTTCTCTCTACTGACAGACCTGATTGGTTAGTCTCTCTCTACTGACAGACCTGATTGGTTAGTTTCTCTCTACTGACAGACCTGATTGGTTAGTCTCTCTCTACTGACAGACCTGATTGGTTAGTCTCTCTCTACTGACAGACCTGATTGGTTAGTTTCTCTCTCTACTGACAGACCTGATTGGTTAGTCTCTCTCTACTGACAGACCTGATTGGTTAGTTTCTCTCTCTACTGACAGACCTGATTGGTTAGTCTCTCTCTACTGACAGACCTGATTGGTTAGTTTCTCTCTACTGACAGACCTGATTGGTTAGTCTCTCTCTACTGACAGACCTGATTGGTTAGTCTCTCTCTACTGACAGACCTGATTGGTTAGTTTCTCTCTCTACTGACAGACCTGACAGACCTGATTGGTTAGTCTCTCTCTACTGACAGACCTGATTGGTTAGTCTCTCTACTGACAGACCTGATTGGTTAGTCTCTCTACTGACAGACCTGATTGGTTAGTCTCTCTCTACTGACAGACCTGATTGGTTAGTCTCTCTACTGACAGACCTGATTGGTTAGTCTCTCTCTACTGACAGACCTGATTGGTTAGTCTCTCTCTACTGACAGACCTGATTGGTTAGTCTCTCTCTACTGACAGACCTGATTGGTTAGTCTCTACTGACAGATCTGATTGGTTAGTCTCTCTCTACTGACAGACCTGATTGGTTAGTCTCTCTCTACTGACAGACCTGATTGGTTAGTCTCTCTCTACTGACAGACCTGATTGGTTAGTCTCTCTCTACTGACAGACCTCCACATGTACAACCAGCAGAGCTACGTGTTGAAATTGACTTGAATTCTCCTTTAAGACATATTTTAGTTATTTCTATAAAGGAAAACAACAACAAGGTGCATCTCTATTATCTGAGCCAGTGTCAGGTTGGTCTCTGGTCGTCAAATAACACCGATCCAAACTGCAGGAGGAAAATATCCTCTTTACCCAGGCAAGCAGGACGGATATCATGTGTGTGTGTGTGTGTGTGTGTATGCCTTTGTCTGTGTGTCCTTTTGTGTGTGTGTGTGTGTGTGCATGTATCTATCTCTCTCTGTGTGAGTGTGTGCATGTGTGTGTGTGTGGTGTGTGTGTGTGTGTGTGTGTGTGTGTGGGTGTGTGTGTGTGTGTGTGTGTGTGTGTGTGTATGTGTGTGTGCGTGTGTGTGTGAGAGAGATAATAACAGGCGAACAGCTGAGCTTACCCAACAGTTTCTGCTGACCATCTGCTGAGCGGCACCCTGGGAAATCAAGAGAGAAAACACTGCTAATTAGTGGAAGACGTCTATGAATAAAGATCATCTTCCTCTCTTACTCTACTGTTATGACCCTGGGGTCATGTTGGGTCTAATGTCTCCCACCCCGCTACAGCAGGGGATCTCCTAAACACAGATAATGGAGAACAGGTACGCACAGCAGATTGGTCCAGTAGAGCTGATTGCTGTCTCCTGATTGGGCGACAATTCCCCCTGTTCCCCCTCTCATTGGGCGACAATTCCTCCCCCATTGCCCCTGCTTTTTACCCCCTCATTCCCCCTGCTCTGCCATTTACCCCCTCATTCCCCCTGCTCTGGCGTTCCTCCCCTCATTGCCCCTGCTCTCATTCCCCCTGCTCTGGTGTTTCCCACCCTCAGTACCCCTGCTCTATCCTAGAATTTGATTTGGCTGTGTGTGTGTGTGTGTGTGTGTGTGTGTGTGTGTGTGTGTGTGTGTGTGTGTGTGTGTGTGTGTGTGTGTGTGTGTGTGTGTGTGTGTGTGTGTGTGTGTTTTCAGGAGCAAAGATCTTACGGCTCAGCAGAAAAAATGGCTGAGAGATGAATGTGGCTCCTGACCCGCAGTCTCCGAGGACTAATACCTAATACTACCCGGTAATACACACATTGTGCACACAGCTGCGGGTATAACTACAACTGTTGGGTACTTGACAATAGGATGAGATTTGAGTTCAAAAGGACATACACACATACAATACAGAGGTGATAAATTAAATCAATTCAATCAAGAGGGCATAGACACTCACACAATAGGAAGTAAGCAAATAAGGAAGCCTGCTGTTACGTCAGCTACATCCAATGTTTCTGTGTGAGCTGACACATGTACAAGGAAAGGCAAAGTTCACAAATGAAAACACAATTAGGTCTGTAACATAAAGCAGTATAAACACTTTGAGCATTAGTAGCAAAGTAAAATCACTAACAACAAAACATGTAAACAAATGTGTTTCCACCCAGCAGAATGTAACACACGCACAAACACATCGAACTCCAGCTGTCAGATCCCAGCGACGTCTTGTTGCTTTGAACAGCAGTGGCTTTTTATTACAACCGTGTCTGCTGCTGTTGTGTTCTCCTCATCTGTTGTGACACGATGGGTCCTGTTCATGTCCTGGAGAAGTTAAGGAGAAAACACCAGACTTTCACCAGGAAACAGGTGTTCATGTCCTGGAGAAGTTAAGGAGAAAACACCAGACTTTCACCAGGAAACAGGTGTTCATGTCCTGGAGAAGTTAAGGAGAAAACACCAGACTTTCACCAGGAAACAGGTGTTCATGTCCTGGAGAAGTTAAGGAGAAAACACCAGACTTTCACCAGGAAACAGGTGTTCATGTCCTGGAGAAGTTAAGGAGAAAACACAAGACTTTCACCAGGAAACAGGTGTTCATGTCCTGGAGAAGTTAAGGAGAAAACACAAGACTTTCACCAGGAAACAGGTGTTCATGTCCTGGAGAAGTTAAGGAGAAAACACAAGACTTTCACCAGGAAACAGGTGTTCATGTCCTGGAGAAGTTAAGGAGAAAACACAAGACTTTCACCAGGAAACAGGTGTTCACGTCCTGGAGAAGTTAAGGAGAAAACACAAGACTTTCACCAGGAAACAGGTGTTCATGTCCTGGAGAAGTTAAGGAGAAAACACCAGACTTTCACCAGGAAACAGGTGTTCATGTCCTGGAGAAGTTAAGGAGAAAACACAAGACTTTCACCAGGAAACAGGTGTTCATGTCCTGGAGAAGTTAAGGAGAAAACACAAGACTTTCACCAGGAAACAGGTGTTCATGTCCTGGAGAAGTTAAGGAGAAAACACAAGACTTTCACCAGGAAACAGGTGTTCATGTCCTGGAGAAGTTAAGGAGAAAACACCAAACTTTCACCAGGAAACAGGTGTTCATGTCCTGGAGAAGTTAAGGAGAAAACACCAGACTTTCACCAGGAAACAGGTGTTCATGTCCTGGAGAAGTTAAGGAGAAAACACCAGACTTTCACCAGGAAACAGGTGTTCATGTCCTGGAGAAGTTAAGGAGAAAACACAAGACTTTCACCAGGAAACAGGTGTTCATGTCCTGGAGAAGTTAAGGAGAAAACACAAGACTTTCACCAGGAAACAGGTGTTCATGTCCTGGAGAAGTTAAGGAGAAAACACCAGACTTTCACCTGGAAACAAGTGTTCATGTCCTGGAGAAGTTAAGGAGAAAACACAAGACTTTCACCAGGAAACAGGTGTTCATGTCCTGGAGAAGTTAAGGAGAAAACACAAGACTTTCACCAGGAAACAGGTGTTCACGTCCTGGAGAAGTTAAGGAGAAAACACAAGACTTTCACCAGGAAACAGGTGTTCATGTCCTGGAGAAGTTAAGGAGAAAACACAAGACTTTCACCAGGAAACAGGTGTTCATGTCCTGGAGAAGTTAAGGAGAAAACACAAGACTTTCACCAGGAAACAGGTGTTCACGTCCTGGAGAAGTTAAGGAGAAAAACACAAGACTTTCACCAGGAAACAGGTGTTCATGTCCTGGAGAAGTTAAGGAGAAAACACCAGACTTTCACCAGGAAACAGGTGTTCATGTCCTGGAGAAGTTAAGGAGAAAACACAAGACTTTCACCAGGAAACAGGTGTTCATGTCCTGGAGAAGTTAAGGAGAAAACACAAGACTTTCACCAGGAAACAGGTGTTCATGTCCTGGAGAAGTAAGGAGAAAACACAAGACTTTCACCAGGAAACAGGTGTTCATGTCCTGGAGAAGTTAAGGAGAAAACACCAGACTTTCACCTGGAAACAGGTGTTCATGTCCTGGAGAAGTTAAGGAGAAAACACAAGACTTTCACCAGGAAACAGGTGTTCACGTCCTGGAGAAGTTAAGGAGAAAACACAAGACTTTCACCTGGAAACAGGTGTTCATGTCCTGGAGAAGTTAAGGAGAAAACACAAGACTTTCACCAGGAAACAGGTGTTCATGTCCTGGAGAAGTTAAGGAGAAAACACCAGACTTTCACCTGGAAACAGGTGTTCATGTCCTGGAGAAGTTAAGGAGAAAACACAAGACTTTCACCAGGAAACAGGTGTTCACGTCCTGGAGAAGTTAAGGAGAAAACACAAGACTTTCACCTGGAAACAGGTGTTCATGTCCTGGAGAAGTTAAGGAGAAAACACAAGACTTTCACCAGGAAACAGGTGTTCATGTCCTGGAGAAGTTAAGGAGAAAACACAAGACTTTCACCAGGAAACAGGTGTTCACGTCCTGGAGAAGTTAAGGAGAAAACACAAGACTTTCACCTGGAAACAGGTGTTCATGTCCTGGAGAAGTTAAGGAGAAAACACAAGACTTTCACCAGGAAACAGGTGTTCATGTCCTGGAGAAGTTAAGGAGAAAACACCAGACTTTCACCTGGAAACAGGTGTTCATGTCCTGGAGAAGTTAAGGAGAAAACACAAGACTTTCACCAGGAAACAGGTGTTCACGTCCTGGAGAAGTTAAGGAGAAAACACAAGACTTTCACCTGGAAACAGGTGTTCATGTCCTGGAGAAGTTAAGGAGAAAACACAAGACTTTCACCAGGAAACAGGTGTTCATGTCCTGGAGAAGTTAAGGAGAAAACACAAGACTTTCACCAGGAAACAGGTGTTCACGTCCTGGAGAAGTTAAGGAGAAAACACAAGACTTTCACCAGGAAACAGGTGTTCATGTCCTGGAGAAGTTAAGGAGAAAACACAAGACTTTGTGACAGTGTGTTGTTGTGTGTAATGAAATTGTGTCATGACCTTTTGTTAGTTGAGCTGTAATTGGCCAAATCAGCAGAGATGTCCCACGCAACACAAACACACACACACAGATGCACAAACACAAAAACAAACACACACACAAACAGCGCAAACGCACATAGACAAGCACACAAACAACAACACAACACAACCACAAAACCCCCCCCCAGGCACACAGACACACAGACACACACACACACAGACACACAGACACACACACACACACACACACAGACATGCAGAGATAAGACTCCTCGTTCATTTCAGACGTAGTAATCACATTACACACCTGCAGCATGACAACGCTGAAAAGGTTAAAGACAGGATGGAGAAGGATGGGGTGTTTCGATTTGGAACAAAGGAGGGAAGGAGAAAGGGAGGGAGGAAAGGGAGAGAGAGGGAGGGAGGGAAGGAAGGAAAGGGAGGGGAAGGGAGGGAGAGAGAGGAGAGGAGAGGAGGAGGAGGAGGGAGGGAGGGGAGAGGAGGGAGGGAAGGAAGGAAGGAGATAGGAAGGAAGGAGGGGGGGAGGGAGGGAAGGAAAGAGGGACAGGAGGAGAGGAGAGGAAGGAGAAAGGAGGGAAAGAGAGGATGGAGAGGGATGGGGTGAGGGAAGGAGGGAGGGAAGGAAAGAGGAGGGAAGGAGGGAAAAGGGAGGGAGGAGAGGAGAGGAGAGGAGAGGAGAGGAGAGGAGAGGGAAGGAGGGAGGGAAGGAGGGAGGGAAGGAGGGGGGAGAGGGAGGGAAGGAGGGAGAGGGAGGGAGAGGGAGAGGAGAGGAGAGGAGAGGAGAGGGAAGGAGGGAGGGAAGGAGGGGGGAGAGGGAGGGAAGGAGGGAAAGAGGGGGAGGGAGGGAGGGAAGGAAGGAAGGAAGGAAGGGGAGAGAGGGAGGGAAGGAAGGAAGGAGGGAGGGAATGATATACATACAGTATATATACAAACATACACATATATATATATATATATATATATATATATATATATATATATATATATATATATATATATATATATATATATATACTAGGCTACTATATATATATATACAGTATATACTGTGTGAGTCTGTCTCTGTGTGATGTAGTGTGATGTTTCTGCACACCTGCACGACGTGTAACGTTAGACAGCCAATCACGAGCTTTGTAGAAGCATGCTGCGTTCTTATTGGCTCACTGACGCGAATGGGATTCACTCCTTAGGTATAGAAATGGGGATTTGAATTATGAGGCATTTTTCGATACTAAGGAGGCGATTCGGTCAGTGCCTTAAAAGTAAAATCGGTACCCAGCCCTAGTGTACACATGCAGTATCAACACAAGTAGAACTGTGGCTGTACTACTATGTGTCCCCGTCAAAAACTGCTCCTGAGAAACCAATTGTTCAGTCTCCCAGTCTGTAACACAACACTGTCACAGCACACACTGGAAGCCTAGCAGCTGATTGGCCGTGTCAGCCCCCCCCCCCCACCCCCCTCCTCCTGATCCCATCCTGTTTCATGCTACGCTACAGGTGTGCCTCGTGGTGACACACCTGCCAAACAGCCCACACACACACGCTTCACTGTGTTCCCGGCAAAGACAAATGTGTGTGTGTGTGTGTGTCTGTGTGTGTGTGTGTGTGTGTGTGTGTGTGTGTGTGTGTGTGTCTGTGTGTGTGTGTGTGTGTGTGTGTGTGTGTGTGTGTGTGTGTCTGTCTGTGTCTGTGTGTGTGTGTGTGTGTGTGTGTGTATTCATGCATTCAGCACATGGACATGCCGCAGTGTGTGTGTGTGTGTGTGTGTGTGTGTGTCTGTGTGTGTGTGTGTGTGTGTGTCTGTGTGTGTGTGTCTGTGTCTGTGTGTGTGTGTGTGTGTGTGTGTGTGTGTGTGTGTGTGTGTGTCTATCTGTGTCTGTGTGTGTGTGTGTGTGTGTGTGTGTATTCATGCATTCAGCACATGGACATGCCGCAGTGTGTGTGTGTGTGTGTGTGTGTGTCTGTGTGTGTGTGTCTGTGTCTGTGTGTGTGTGTGTGTGTGTGTGTGTGTGTGTGTGTGTGTGTGTGTGTGTGTCTGTGTGTCTGTGTGTGTGTGTCTGTGTCTGTGTCTGTGTGTGTGTGTGTGTGTGTGTTCATGCATTCAGCACATGGACATGCCGCAGTGTGTGTGTGTGTGTGTGTGTGTGTCTGTGTGTGTGTGTCTGTGTCTGTGTCTGTGTCTGTGTGTGTGTGTGTGTGTGTGTGTGTGTGTGTGTCTGTGTGTTCATGCATTCAGCACATGGACATGCCGCAGTGTGTGTGTGTGTGTGTGTGTGTGTGTGTGTGTGTGTGTGTGTGTCTGTGTCTGTGTGTGTGTGTGTGTGTGTGTGTGTGTGTGTGTGTGTGTGTGTGTGTGTGTGTGTGTGTGTGTGTGTCTGTGTCTGTGTCTGTGTGTGTGTGTGTGTGTGTGTCTGTGTCTGTGTGTCTCTGTGTGTGTGTGTCTGTGTCTGTGTGTGTGTGTGTGTGTGTGTGTGTGTGTGTCTGTGTCTGTGTCTGTGTGTGTGTGTGTGTGTGTGTGTTCATGCATTCAGCACATGGACATGCCGCAGTGTGTGTGGGGATGTGTGTAAAGCTGCTGTGTGGTCAACAAAGAGGCTGAGCAGGATAATCACAACACAGTCAGCATGTGTTCCTGCCGCCTGAGAAGAGACACACTGTCCCTGGATCAGCTTCCTGGACACGGTCTGGATCAACCCGAGTACACTTCCAGGACCCACTGTCCTCCTTTCTCATCTACATGCATACATACATACATACAACTTCCTGTTCAGGTTAGAACAGATTTTAACCCTTGTGTTGTCTTCCTGTCAACCATGGTCACTATTATTGCTTATTATTGACATTTTTTGCCACTTTTTCCATGTTGTGGGTGCTTTTTGTTGACATTTTTGTTGTTTTTTCATATTTTTAATGTTGTCTTATTTTGACGACCCATTTTTTGTGACAAAAAAAAAATAAAAAATTAACTGAAAACAGGTCAATTTGACCCAAGGACGACATGAGGGTTAAGGTTTTGTTGTTAATGTACACAATAGTCAAAGGCCTCGCACCATTACACTGTAAAAAATGTCTAAAATCTGCAGTTATTACTTTAGATTTCACAGTAACACTACTGGATGTCCTCCACCAGAGGACGCTCTACAACGTCCCCGTTAGTGATGGCGTTGCATAGTCTGTCCACCAGAGGACGCTCTACAACGTCCCTGTTAGTGATGGCGTTGCATAGTCTGTCCACCAGAGGACGCTCTACAACGTCCCCGTTAGTGATGGCGTTGCATAGTCTGTCCACCAGAGGACGCTCTACAACGTCCCTGTTAGTAATGGCGTTGCATAGTCTGTCCACCAGAGGACGCTCTACAACGTCCCTGTTAGTGATGGCGTTGCATAGTCTGTCCACCAGAGGACGCTCTACAACGTCCCTGTTGGTGATGGTGTTGCATAGTCTGTCCACCAGAGGACGCTCTACAACGTCCCTGTTAGTGACGGTGATTTTTTTTGTTCAAAGGACTCTAAGTTTTATATCTTAAGTTTGTATTTTTATACATTTTATTTCAACAAATTATTATCATTTTATTTTAGTGAGAACTCATAAATAACTACAAATAACTAACATTAGAGAAATCTGTTTGTTTTGTAAGGCGTTTCTGGATTTTTAAAAAATATATCGGTATATTGGATTTTTTAATAACCAAATATTCGCATCGGTATCGGCCTTAGAAGAAGAAACCCGAGTGACCCGAGTGGTTTCCATGTGAACACCCTGAGAGAGATTAATATGACACACACAGAGCCTGACATGCTGCCAAATAAGACTCGTCCTCCACCTCTGGCTGAGCACACACACACACACACAGTCACACACACACACACACACACACACACACACACACACACACACACACTCGCTGTCTTCTTACACAACAACCACAACAGAAGGGAGGACAGCCGAGCCCCGAGCTACAATCCTGTGAGTAACCTTCAGTAACTAGCTGAATGCTTCCTCCATTATCTCGCCGCCGAGGGACCGCCGTTCACACACACACACACACACACACACACACACACACACGCACACACACACACACACACACACGCTATTTACATGTTGTAATTTGTCAGCAACGTTAGCACAACGCAGGATAGCGACTCAAACCAAAAGATCAGCCGGTGAGAAAAGGACAGGACGAAGAGTGATTTACTGAGAGAATTAGGCAAGCCCCGACACACACACACACACACACACACACACACACACACACACACACACACACACACACACACACACACACACACACACACACACACACCATGTGCAAGAACGTGATAAGAAATGCCGGATCATTCATCTGTTTGCTGGAAGTCTCCCTCTCTCTTCCCTTTGACTTCCATCTCTTTCCCTCTGCTTCCTGCATCCCTCCTTCCTCCCTCTCTCCTCCCTCTCTCCTCCCTCTCTCCTCCCTCACCCCCCGGCCATGCTGGAATGCTTTCTTTATTTATTTTTTCTTTAATAACACCTTTCAAACACTTAGAGAATTTAAAGTGCTTCACAACAGGCACAGAAATACATAAAAAGGAACATGTACCAAGGCAGAGTCTGCCGCTATGCTAACAGCTCCGTAACAACTGCACACAGGGCTGCTTTCAGCTAACATGCTAACATGCTAACATCTGTGTGTGTGTGTTTGCCTGTGTGTTTGTGTGTGTGTGTGTTTGTGTGTCTGTGTGTGTGTATCTGTGTGTGTTTGCCTGTTTGTGCATGTGTGTATATCTGTGTGTGTGTGTGTGTGTTTTGCCTGTGTGTGTTTGCCTGTGTGTGTGTGTGTGTGTTTGTGTGTATCTGTGTGTTTGCCTGTGTGTGCGTGTGTGTATCTGTGTGTGTTTGCGTGGTTGCCTGTATGTGTGTGTGTATGTCTGTGTGTGTGTGTCTCTCTCTCGCTCTCTCTCTCTCTCTGTGTATCTGTGTGTGTGTTTGCCTGTATGTGTATGTGTTTGTTTGTGTTTGTGTGTGTGTGTGTATCTGTGTGTTATATGTGTGTATCTGTATGTGTGTGTATCTGTGTGTGTGTGTGTACCTGTGTGTTATGTGTGTGTATCTGTATGTGTGTGTATCTGTGTGTGTGTGTGTATCTGTGTGTGTGTGTGTACCTGTGTGTTATGTGTGTGTATCTGTGTGTGTGTGTCTCCGTGTGTGTGTGTGTTTGCCTGTATGTGTGTGTATCTGTGTGTGTGTCTCTCCGTGTGTGTGTGTGTGTGTGTGTGTGTGTGTGTGTGTATTTGTGGTCTAACCAACCAGGGGAGAACAAATTGAACCCTTAAAAAGAAGCCCAATTCCAGAGTGACCTAGATTATAAGGAAAGTGATTTATTAGCATTAAACACATAGAAAACACTCTTCTGACCCACAGTTAGAGTTCCTGGGCTTTGGACTGTGTGGACTGCCTGGTAATTAAAATGAACGAGTCTTTTACTTAAACCACCATGTCAGACTCCCCCCGCCCCCCCACAGGATGCCTATGCCTGTACTTTCTGAGTCACTGAGTGCATTTACATTATTCAGAATACCAAACTAGACCGCTCATTTGCTTTTAATGAGAGACACAAATGTAATTACATCGCTGCAAAAATAGAATCCATGACATTAAAACACGAGAAACGGAGCAGCGTCCTGCAGGTTTATGTTAATGTGATGAATTCTGTGATTATTCATGTGATGAATCACACAATCAGGTGAATATAAAGTAACAAATACGGCAATGAAATGATGGATGGACCATTCACTACAGTTTATCCCTCATGTTGTCCTCATGTTGTCTTAGTGTTGTCCTCATGTCGTCTTCATGTTGTCCCCATGTTGTCCCCATGTTGTCCTCATGTTGTCTTCATGTTGCCCTCATGTTGCCCTCATGTTGTCCTCATGTTGTCTTCATGTTGTCTTCATGTTGCCCTCATGTTGCCCTCATGTTGTCCTCATGTTGTCCTCATGTTGTCTTCATGTTGTCTTCATGTTGCCCTCATGTTGCCCTCATGTTGTCCTCATGTTGTCTCCATGTTGTCCCCATGTTGCCCTCATGTTGTCCTCATGTTGTCTTCATGTTGTCTTCATGTTGCCCTCATGTTGCCCTCATGTTGTCCTCATGTTGTCCTCATGTTGTCTCCCCATGTTGTCCCCATGTTGTCCCCATGTTGTCCTCATGTTGTCCTCATGTTGTCCTCATGTTGTCTTCATGTTGTCCCCATGTTGTCCTATATCAATCTTCTTTTTAATTCCCCAAAATAACATGATTGATTCCACCCAACGCTCTTTGCCAAGTACAAATCTCTACTTTCATTAATATTGGGGCGTCTTATTCAATTTTATAGCATTGTAAAACAAATGGAAGTGTTTTTGAAATAGTATTGAGTAAAAGTTGACATATTCCAGTCTGTGATTATCATCAACATCCATTCCTTTAATTTTAGTCTCAATAATTCCTAATTTCTGCTTTTCTAACTCCAACATTAGGTATAATTTCCTATAAATGAGGTTTATTGACCATAAATTCCAAAAATAACTGTAAAACTAAAGTTAATAAGTTAGTGTTACGTAGGGTTGAAAACGTCAAAAAAAGTAACAAACATTGAAAAAAGGGACAAAAACATAAGAAAACGTCCTTGGTCTTGTCTTGGACTCAAACCTCATTGGACTTGACTAGTCCTGGTCTTGGACTTGACAAAGGTGGTACTGCACTGGGAGCAGTTAGTCGTGTGAATAGACTCCATAAAGCAGAGAATGAGACGGATTACATTTTACAGTTGAGATTATTCTCAGTTATAAATTGAATGTAGGGCAGACAAATGGAGCCTGTAGTATTCTAAATACATATTTATAAAGCTGAGAGCTGGGATTTGCTCGACCACATATACTTATACGGCATGTGTTTCCACACAATGAGGGAGCGAGAGAGAGAGACATGACCTTATTGCGCTGGCTGAGACGCCAAAGAATGAATTTCATCTCTTGTTACATTAAAAATTCATCTGTTGGTTGAATTTACTGAGCAAGGGAAATGAGTTGGGAGTCCCTCAGGAGTCTGATTGCAGAGACCCAAGACAACACCAACTAGGGCTGTAGTACTCGAGGCCGGTCTTGGACTTGAGGCCGGTCTTGGACTCAAGACCATTTTTCTGTGGTCTCGGACTTGTCTCGGACTCGCTAGTATTTGGGCTAGGGCTTTGCCAGATATGACTTTTGGGTTTTTGGTCTGGACCGAGTCCAGGTGTCTTTATTATGATGATAATAATATTGGAGGGAAAGTGAAACCCAAAATGATTGTCTTGATACTGTCATGCATAAGACCTTTATTCTGTCCTGGACTCGGTCTTGACTCGGACTCAAACTTTTTTGGACTCGGTCTTGTCTTGGACTCGACTAGTCCTGGTCTTGGACTTGTCTTGGACTCGACTAGTCCTGGTGTTGGACTTGTCTTGGACTCGACTAGTCCTGGTCTTGGACTCAACTTGACTCGGACTTGAACCTCTTTGGACTCTGTCTTGTCTCGGACTCAAACCTCTTTGGACTCGGTCTTGACTAGTCCTGGTCTTGGACTTGTCTTGGACTCAACTTGACTTGGACTTGAACCTCTTTGGACTTGGTCATGACTCAGACTCGAACCTCTTTGGACTCGGTCTTGACTTGGACTCAACTAGTCCTGGTCTTGGACTTGTCTTGGACTTGACTAAGGTGGTCTTGACTACAGCCCTAACACCAACACATGAATATGCATATGCACATTTACAAACTTAACTGCAGCAGGTAATATGAATGAAAGGGAAGAAGTAAAGAGAAGTGTCAATGCAACAACGTATGCAAGCTCATCCCATTAATGCATGTTACTAACTCAACTTCTTCCCTTTTCCCGGAGTCTTGTGCTCTCTCGTCCCTCTCTATTTTTCACTTTTTCCAGCTCTAATAACAGGTTTTACACTTGTTCTTGGAATTCATGGTCAACAAAGTTCATTTATATCAAATTATACATAAAGTTTTAGTTAAAAAGGCAGAAATTATGAATTATTTTGACTAATAGTTGGCTGGGTAGATGTCAAAGTTGAGTCCGGATACTGGTTTGAAACCATTAAAAAGAATTCAAATGCTATAAGATTAAATAAAACACCCAAAAAATCCAATGAAAGTAATCATTAATTTACCTGAGGAATGTCGTATGGAATCATCCATGTTATTTTTGGGCAATTTTGTTGAAAGAAATCCATATTTCTGATATTAAACACTTAGAAACGGGTCGGTTTGACCCGAGGACAACACAAGGGATAATATATAATATATAATAAAAGATCGATACTTGGCGCCTGTGTATCGATACAGTGCCATCATCCTTGTCTCCCCTAGTTAACTGCTTATTTGCCGTTTTCTATTACCTATCACAACATAAATTGAGGAAGAATTGAATCCACAGGGCCCGGGCTTGTCTTGGAAAGAGTCATGAGTGTCACTAGGCGTGCAGCCTGGACCCGGCACATATCAGTTAATACTTGCTGGGTTTTGCACTCAAGCGTCCTTATCAGTCTGGGGGGAAGGAATTAGCTCCTGAAAATATTGCAATACTATGCTGTATCGAAATGTGCACTGCTGTGCACAGAGAGCCGTGTGCGTCTGCTGCAACTTTCTTAGTTCATAAAATTCACCTAATATCACTACAGATTCCTGCAATCAGCGTTTTAAACGGCCGCGTTTTTTTTGTTCACACCCAAGCGAGGGGGACGATGAGCGAATGAACATGCAAATTCATTATCTGTCACTAACTTAATGTAAAACAGAAACACCCCCGTACATAGGGTGTTGCGCAACTTAAACTTCTGATACTCGCTAATAACTCAGAAGAAGAGCAGAGAAGAAAGAGAGCAAGTATTTAGAACATTTCTTCTAAATCAGGTACAGCTCTTTATGTTCCGTAACCAAGGAGACCAGCAGCTCAACATTTTTTTTTGGACATCGTGCTTTGCCTCTTCCTCATCTTGTGGCAGTGATGACGGTGGCGTATGTCTTCTTCGTTGGTGTGCTCGGTAAGACCGTTTTGTGCTTGAGCGCCGCCAAGTTGTGTTTTAGTGTAACTTCAGAAGCACAAGACACGTGAGCAAAGGGACGATTTCATTGGTCGGATAGTTTTTTGACGCGGCGCGTCAAACCAAAAAACGAACCCGAGGGCGCAGCAGCGTGGCCGTCGGTGTGCACACTCTCATTGACGCCCTTTGTTTAGTCACGACGCGTTAAACGTCAGCGAAGCCTAGTCCTGAAATTCTTCCCCGGTGTGAACAGGCCTTTAGTTCATGGGGGGATATCACTACAGATTCCTGCAATCATACGTTCTTAAAGTTCATCCCGAGGGGGACGTGAACGATGAACCTCTTTTCTTCACAACCCATCCAAAAGAAGTTGGGATGTTTTAATTAAACCATAAGTAATAGTCATATTAGAACAGCTGCTTTATGGCTGTTAGAACAGGCTTTAGCAGGAAAGTCGCATGAAAGAAAACATTTTTCATCCATCCATCCATCTTCATCCGCTTATCCGGTATCAGGTCTCGAGGGCAGCAGCTCCAGTAGGGGACCCCAAACTTCCCTTTCCCGAGCCACATCAACCAGCTCCAACTGGGGGGTCCCGAGGCGTTCCCAGGCCAGGTTGGAGATATAATCTCTCCACCTAGTCCTGGGTCTTCCCCGAGGCCTCCTCCCAGCTGGACGTCCCCCTCCACCTAGTCCTGGGTCTTCCCCGAGGCCTCCTCCCAGCTGGACGTCCCTCCACCTAGTCCTGGGTCTTCCCCGAGGCCTCCTCCCAGCTGGACGTGCCTGGACCACCTCCCTAGGGACCCCCCCAGGAAGCATCCTTACCAGATGCCCGAACCACCTCAACTGGCTCCTTTCGACGCGAAGGAGCAGCGGCTCTACTCCGAGCTCCTCTCGGAGAACAGAGGTTCTCACCCGATCTCTAAGGGAGACGCCAGACCATTTCAGCTGCTTGTACCCTGGCATTTTTCATGCGGATAATAATGGGACGGGTGCAGCTGCCCCAGCAACATTTCAATGAATAATTCATCAATTATTGCCGGAAATCAGTCCAGCAATGTTGTTAACGAAGGAGAGAGGTTATAAAGTGAGGGACTGGGTGGAGAGGGAGTCGGTCCTCTGAGCTTCTTTCTATAAAAGAGTGTGTTAAATACATATCTGAGGCAAACTGGAGCATGACTGTAACACAGTGTAATGTCCCCGGCCTCGGGAGACGCACTTCATTCAGACACGCGGGTTTTCTACCAGAGCTGGACTCAATACGCTCCCCACAATGATCCACAAGGGGCTTAAAGTTGTTCTGGAAGAGCCATTTCTATGAAAGCATTAAAAATGTAGTCGTCATGACTACCAATACAGGCTACTACCAGAGCCCGAGCGATTTTAAGGCTGATGCGATAACAAAAAGGAAACAATCACGGTGAAAAAGATGTCAAAAGACACGCTTGAGAAAGATGAGCTTCAAGATCTGGACCGGGCGGTCTTTGAAAGTAGTCCCGAGGACAAGAATGACCTTACTGAGGCCGGATGGGGGGGTATAGACGTCCTCCACGCTGGCTGATCCTGGAGAAACATACGATGTGAACTTCGAGACAAGGATATACTGAAACAAGATCCATAAAGAACTTAAAAGGGAAATAAATAAAGTAAAATATCGGAATAAATGCGAAGGAATAAATGGGAAGGAATGTGGTTAATGAGTGGATATGCAGGGTTTCCAGTTAAATGGCACAAGACAATATGCTAATAACCAAGGCTGTAGTCAAGACCACCAAAAAGGTTTGTCAAGACCCGTCCAAAAAAGGTTTGAGTCCAAGACAAGTGTTCAAGACCAGGACAAAAAGGTTCAAGTCTGAGTCCAAGTCAAGACCGAGTCCAAAGAGGTTCAAGTCCAAGTCAAGGCCGAGTCCAAAAAGGTTCAAGTCCAAGTCAAGGCCGAGTCCAAAAAGGTTCAAGTCCAAGTCAAGACTGAGTCCAGGACAGGAATAAAGGTCTTATGCATGACAGTATCAAGACAATCATTTTGGGTTTCCCTTTCCCTCCAATATTATTATCAACATAATAAAGACACCTGGACTCGGTCCAGACCAAAAGCCATATTGGGCAAGACCAGTGGCCGAGACCGAGACAAGTCCGAGTCCAAATACTAGCGAGTCCGAGACAAGTCCAAGTCCAAATACTAGCGAGTCCGAGACAAGTCCGAGACCATAGAAAAACGGTCTCGACCGGACTCGAGTCCTAATAAACTCAATCATGTTTAAAATAGATTTGACAAAATAGACTTTTCTGATGAAAGACAAAGACTTAAGGACATGACTAGGACGATGACTAGGACGATGACTCTTTATTTATTTATTTATTTATTTAACCTTTATTTATCCAGGTAAACTGTTTGAGAACCACTTCTCATTTACAAGCATGACCTGGCCAAGAGGCTACAGAATAAATAGGAACATACTGTACAACTTTACATAGTCAAACACATGACACATAGAACAAGCAGCTAAATTAAATTAAAAAAGGCAGTCAACAAAGAAAGAAAAGGAATAAAGTGCTTAAATATGTGTATATAAATATGGTTCATGATTGTCAGCAGGAACAAGAGTCAACAATGTAATTTTGAAGGTCCATGGACCTAGGACCATGACTAGGACCATGACTAGGACCATGACTAGGTATGGTATTTGATTTAACTTGATACAAATATCTGGATATTTAAACATCTGATATTCCGATATATTCCGATACATCGGCCGATATCCAGACACGCGATACACAACATGAAGAGATTTCCCTAACATCAGTTATCTGTAGTTACTCATGAGTTCTCACTAAAATCATATGACTCTAACTTATATTTACATAACACACAGAAGAAGAAGAATGAAGCTACTGTTTGTACACATTGTGTTTCAGCTGACATATTTCCATAGAGGTGACTAAAATAAATAAATTATATTTGGGAAAAAAAATAACATTTGGAAGCTAATTGGAGAAATATCCTTTGACATGAGGTCCTGTATCCATAGATCTAATTAGAAAAACACACAAACCTGCAAGGAACAAACCAGTTTACAGAAGTACTTCAGTGTGTGTGTGTGTGTGTGTGTGTGTGTGTGTGTGTGTGTGTGTGTGTGTGTGTGTGTGTGTGTGTGTGTGTGTGTGTGTGTGTGTGTGAATAATTTCCCAGATCACTCATTAGTGGAAACCGGGGCTCGTTACTGGAACTGTCTCGTTACAAAGTACAACCAGACATGTTTTATTCATGTTCCTCCTCTCACAGTCACATCAACTACACTGCTGCACAAACACGCCTGACCCACTTATACACACACACACACACATATGTTGACACACACACACACACACACACACATACAGACAGACACACACACACACACACACACACACACACACACAGACGCAGACATAGACACACACACATGCGCAGACAGACACACACACACACACAGACACACAGACACAGACACACACACACACACACACACACACACACACACACACACATACACACACACACACACACACAGACACAGACACAGACACAGACACACACACACAGACACAGACACAGACACACACACAGACACAGACACACACACACACACACACACACACACACACACAGACACAGACACACACACATGCGCACACGTAGACACAGACACACACACAGAGACACACACACACAGACACAGACACAGACACACACACACACACACACAGACACACACGATGGGTGGGTGTTGTTGGTTTTGTTACTGTTTTGCCAATTATATCTATTCAATTACCGCTGCCAAGTGTAACAATCATGAGAAACGGCGGCGCGGCGCGGAGGGAAACGCCCGCAGAGGAAAACATTAGCATATTAGCACATTAGAACATTAGCATGCACTGCTGCAATCACAAGTAAACAAGTACAGAGTACACAGAGGCAAGAAGGGAACGGCAGCAATTACTCCCTCGCCGAGGTTGTTTAGAGCGCCGCTAGTCAGAGGTGTGTGTGTGTGTGTGTGTGTGTGTGTGTGTGTGTGTGTGTGTGTGTGTGTGTGTGTGTGTGTAATAAAGGGAGCAGCAGGAGGTGATGGAGCTGAGAGGAAACGAAAGGGAGCATTAAGTGACATGAAGACAACATGAAGACAACATGAGGACAACATGAAGACAACATGAGGACAACATGAGGACAACATGAGGAAAACATGAAGGCAACATGAGGACAACATGAAGAGAACATGAAGACAACATGAAGACAACATGAGGACAACATGAGGACAACATGAAGACAACATGAGGACAACATGAGGACAATATGAGGAAAACATGAAGGCAACATGAGGACAACATGAGGACAAAAGGAGGAAAACATGAAGGCAACATGAGGACAACATGAGGGCAACATGATGACAACATGAGGACAACATGAGGAAAACATGAAGGCAACATGAGGGCAACATGAGGACAACATGAAGAGAACATGAAGACAACATGAAGACAACATGAGGACAACATGAGGACAACATGATGACAACATGAGGACAACATGAGGACAACATGAGGAAAACATGAAGGCAACATGAGGACAACATGAGGAAAACATGAAGGCAACATGAGGACAACATGAGGACAACATGAGGACAACATGAGGAAAACATGAGGAAAACATGAAGGCAACATGAGGACAACATGAGGATAACATGAAGACAACATGAAGACAACATGAAGACAACATGAGGACAACATGAGGACAACATGAGGAAAACATGAAGGCAACATGAGGACAACATGAGGACAACATGAGGACAACATGAAGACAACATGAGGACAACATGAGGAAAACATGAAAGCAACATGAGGACAACATGAAGACAACATGAAGACAACATGAGGACAACATGAAGACAACATGAGGACAACATGAGGACAACATGAGGACAACATGAGGACAAGACTCATTTCCTCAAACATATCACCTCCCTGAGGATTGCACGACTCTCCCAAGAGCCGAAGCCTGGCGCAAATGTCTTATTAGCAAACGCACAAATCAGATAAAACTTGTATTCAGAGTACTGATTTCCTGTCTTCTGTCTTCTGTCCTTTCTGTCTTCTCCGTCACCTCCACAGTGACTAAAGGAGCTCCATTAACGCTAACGCAGACAGAAGGACGGGGCCATGGGAGGACTCAATCTGGAGCTCATCTAAAAGGTCCCTTATGCATGTATGCAAGAGCGTCCACACACACACACACACACACACACACACACACACACACACACACACACACACACACACACACACACACACACACACGCAAACACACACACACACACGCAAACATATGCCACCACATTGTGCTGAACAATTCATCATGAACAGTCATCAACATCTGCTGCAGCGTGGCCTTTACTGTCCCTCCTGTGCGTGTACTGAAAATATATGTCTGTATTTGTGTGTGTGTGTGTGTGTGTGTGTGTGTGTGTGTGTGTGTTTGTGTGTGTGTGTGTGTGTGTCCGTGCCCTTGATATCCTCTTCGTGGTCCTCTGACCCAGCGCCAGGCACAAGTCCCAAAGTACTTCACACTTGGGGGCGTAACACAAGAAACACAAAACATGAAACCCGTCTGAACTGAGTCATTATTAGTCCCAATTTTTACAAATTCACGGCAAAGCCTTTCGTAGTTTCACTTCGATGGACTCAAGAGATTATTAGTCCAAGTCCAAGTATTCCTATTGGCTTGGCATTTCACATCTGCATTCCCATGAGCTGGGTAGACGCTCCATCTTCATGCTTTATCTTGAACTACGGTAGCCGGTGAGGGACATACGTTGTCACATGATGAACTCACAGGTGATGCTAATGCTGCTAATGCCGCTAATGCTGCTAATGTTGCTAATGCTGCTAATGCTGCTAATGCCGCTAATGCTGCTAATGCTGCTAATGTTGCTAATGTTGCTAATGCCACTAATGTTGCTAATGCTAATGCCGCTAATGCTGCTAATGCTGCTAATGCTGCTAATGCTGCTTGTAAAATTCTCTTTATAATAGTATTAATTTCTATATTTATTCAGTACATATCCATGTCCTGCACTTACTGCTGTTGCACTTCTAGTTAGACCTAAACTGCATTTTGTTGCCTTGTACCTGTGTAATGACAATAAAGTTGAATCTAATCTAATCTAATCTAATCTAATCTAATCTAATCTAATCTAATATAATCTAATCTAATCTAATCTAATCTAATCTAATCTAATATAATCTAATCTAATCTAATCTAATCCAGGGGTCTTCAACGTTTTCCAGGCCAAGGATCCCCAAACTGATGGCGAGATGGAGCGGGGACCCCCTAATTATATATATTGTATAAAATTGTGTTATATCAAACTGGTCCTATAGTGCCATGTGTAAATGTACCTTGTTATTGTGCATTCAATACTAAGATACTCAAATAATACACAGGTTCATATATTCATGTTTTTATTTTAAACATGTGCGAGGCCCAGTGAGTAGGGCGGCCATGCCACTGCCATTTATAAACATAACACAATAAACTGATACCTGCCAAGATCAACAATGTCTGTCAATTGCATGTAATCATGCATAAAAGCTATTCAAATGGACATTTGCTCCAAAAAAAAAAAAAAAAAAGTCTAATCAACCAAAACTTTCGCGACCCCCATGCAGTACCTCCGCGGACCCCCTAGGGGTCGCGGACCCCCTGTTGAAGACCCCTGATCTAATCTAATCTAATCTAATACTGCTAATGTTGCTAATGCTGCTAATGCTGCTAATGCTGCTAATGTTGCTAATGCTGCTAATGTTGCTAATGCTGCTAATGCTGCTAATACTGCTAATGCTGCTAATGTTGCTAATGCTAATACTGCTAATGTTGCTAATGCTGCTAATGCTGCTAATGTTGCTAATGCTGCTAATGCTGCTAATGTTGCTAATGCTAATGTTGCTAATGCTGCTAATGCTAATGTTGCTAATGCTGCTAGTGCTGCTAATGTTGCTAATGCTGCTAATGCTGCTAATGCTGCTACCGGGTATCGTCGCTTCCCGGCCCCGGCAGGTTAGGAGAAGGAAACACGGAGGACCACACGTATTCAACATCCTACTTCCAGCAACAGGAGTCTTCTTCTTCTTTGCCCAGAAAAAGAAAAAAGGAGATTTTTTGAAGCGTGATGGCTACCGCAGCGAATACTGACACGTATATGATGTCGACGCTAGATTCCTGCACAATGGACCTTTGATGAGGACCAATTTCTCAAGGTTTACAGAAAATGTGTGTTTGAAGTTAGTCTTACTGTGTGACTCACACACACACACACAGACACACACACACACACACACACAGACACACACACACACACACACACACACACACACACACACACAAACTAAACTGTACAAAACAACAAGAGAAAAAGAAAAGACAGACTTTAGAGAGGAGGGAGGGACGGAGACAGCCGACAGGGATTGAGTCTCGCTGAGTCATCTTTTCAAAGCAATGGCTGCCATTTCACCCAGCGGACACCTGTGTGTGTGTGTGTGTGTGTGTGTGTGTGTGTGTGTGTGTGTGTGTGTGTGTGTGTGTGTGTGCATGTGTGCACGCAGCTCACACTTTGTGTGTGTCTCTTACCTAGCTCACGCTGTGTGAGTGTAGCTCACGCTGTGTGTGTGTGTGTGTGTGTGTGTGTGTGTGTGTGTGTGTGTGTGTGTCTCTGTGTGTGTGTGTGTGTGTGTGTGTGTGTCTCTGTGTGTGTGTGTGTGTGTGTGTGTCTCTGTGTGTGTGTGTGTGTGTGTGTGTGTGTCTCTGTGTGTGTGTGTGTGTGTGTGTGTGTGTGTGTGTGTGTGTGTGTGTGTGTGTGTGTGTGTGTGTGTGTGTGTGTGTGTGTGTGTGTGGCAGAACGAGATTGTGTTCCTGACAGCGATGATTGCAGGTTTGCAGGAATCTAAAGTCAGAAAGCAGAGCGGGGCGCCGGGTTGAAGAGCGAGAGAAGACGGTAGAAGACGGGGGACGAGTGCGGATGTGACCGCGAGTGCTCGTCATCAGACAGCCAATCGGGACGCAGGACACCCAATCTCAGCTGTCCACAACCCCAAATTATGTCTTCTCTGTAGAGTGATGAGGGGAAGTTACTCTGCTGAAATAAGAACATCGTGCTACTTTCATCCAGAGTTGTTCCCTCAAAATACATCCCGACTAAAAGTATGTTAAAGTAAATCGATCCCACACCGTAACAAATTTAACATAAAATTTACAGTAACATACATATATATATATATATATATATATATATATATATATATATATATATATATATATATATACACACACACACATACATAGTGCTCATAAGTTTATGAACCCAGGCTAAAGTTGACTAAAAAGAGGAATAAAGAAACATCTTTTTAGAAATTAATTTTAATGCCTTCATTGTTAAAATACAGGGGCATAAGTATACACCCCCTATGTTAAAATACAGGGGGCATAAGTATACACCCCCCTATGTTAAAATACAGGGGCATAAGTATACACCCCTATGTTAAAATACAGGGGCATAAGTATACACCCCCCTATGTTAAAATACAGGGGCATAAGTATACACCCCCTATGTTAAAATACAGGGGCATAAGTATACACCCCCTATGTTAAAATACATTATTCATTCACATGTTAAAAATTGGTGTCCTCAAAGGTTGGATAGTATAACCCCCTATGTTAAAGTAACTAGTAACCCTAATGTTAAACTAGGGGCATAACTAAAGCTGTCAGATGAGTAAAAAAGTAGAATATACACCCCTCTAGTAGAAACAACAGTAGAACAAGGCAAAGTATAACATGTTAAAAAAAGCAAAATACCCCTATGTTAAAACTTCAGTACACACCTTGTTAAAAATACATACTTTCCACCTCTGAAAATACGGGTCATCATCACCCCCGATGAAAATACAGGGGCATAAGTATACCCCCCTATGTTAAAATACAGGGCATGGTATACACACCTGGGGGCAGGTATACCACGGCCCCTATGTTAAAATACAGGGGGGGTTTATGGGGGGGTATGGGGGGGGGGGGTATACATGAGAAAGATTTCCTATCTGGAGAGCACTCTGCCTGCAAAGAAAGAATATTTATTCTAAAATTAACACAATGATCTATTCAGAAACTCAATTTTAACTCAATTAAAGCTTCTCTCCCTGCCGGTCAGGCCTTTGTTGCAGTAATGGTCCGACTCTGCTTCTCAGAATGAGAGATGAGAGTTCTTTGAACATGAATCAAACCTTCAGTGGAGGAGGGGGGGGTATGGAGGTATGGGGGGGGGGGGTATGGAGGGGGGGGTATGGAGGTATGGGGGGGGGGGTATGGGGGGGGTATGGAGGTATGGGGGGGGGGTATGGAGGTATGGGGGGGGAGAGGAGGGAGCAGGTAGGAGAGGGCTGGAGCGCCTGCAGCGAGCAGTGCCAAACACACACGCACAAACACACGCACAAACACACACGCACAAACACACACGCACAAACACACACGCACAAACATGCACGCACAAACACACACGCACAAAATGCACATGCACAAACACGCATGCACGCACAAACACGCATGCACAAACACGCATGCACAAAAACACGCACAAACACACACGCACAAACACGCATGCACAAACACACACGCACAAACACACACGCACAAACACACACGCACAAACACACACGCACAAACACGCATGCACAAACACGCAAAAACACGCATGCACAAAACGCACGCACAAACACGCACGCACAAACACGCATGCACAAACACGCATGCACAAACACGCATGCACAAACACGCATGCACAAACACGCAAAAACACGCATGCACGCACAAACACACACGCACAAACACGCATGCACAAACACGCATGCACAAACACGCATGCACAAACAAACACGCATGCACAAACACGCACGCACAAACACACACGCACAAACACGCATGCACGCACAAACACGCATGCACAAACACGCACATGCACGCACACCCACGTACGCATAAACATGCACGCACATATGCACAAACACGCACGCACAAACACGCACGCACAAACACGCACATGCACGCACACGCACACACACACGCGGTTGTAGGGGAAAGCGAGACTATTCAAATCGGCGAGCTAATGAATTTCCAAATTCCATCCCTGGCTTCTGTGATGGTAATGAGCTTATTTTGGCATGAGCTCACAGGAGAGGGAATGAACAAAATCATCGACACACACACACACACACACACACACACACACACACACACACACACACACACACACTCACACACACACACACACACACACACACACTCACACACACACACACACACACACTCACATACACATAAACACACACACAAACACACACACACACACACACACACACACACACACACACACACACACTCACACACACACACACACACACACACACACACACACACACACACACACACTCACACACACACACACACACACACACACACACACACACACACACACACACACACACAGTGATCTAAGCCAAAAACACAATCTCCTGCTGACAGTTGCTCATCAAACCTCCTCCTTCTCTGTCAGCCGTCTGTTTTGCCTGAAGAACACACACACACATACACACAGACACACACACACACACACACACACACACACACACACACACAAGACATACACACAAACAATCAGACACACACACACAGACACACACAAGACATACAACATATGTTTTCCTATGAGCGGAGTCGCAGAGGCCCACAGGAGTAGTGGAGTCTATCTGATGATGAGAACCTCCTAAGTGGAGGACGACCTGCTCTTTATGAAAGACCTGGGAGATAAATGACATCCCAGAGTCCGGTCTAGACCTGCTCTTTATGAAAGACCTGGGAGATAAATAACATCCCAGAGTCCGGTCTAGACCTGGTCTCTATGGAAAGACCTGGGAGATAAATGACATCCCAGAGTCCGGTCTAGACCTGCTCTTTATGGAAAGACCTGGGAGATAAATAACATCCCAGAGTCCGGTCTAGACCTGCTCTTTATGGAAAGACCTGGGAGATAAATAACATCCCAGAGTCCGGTCTAGACCTGCTCTTTATGAAAGACCTGGGAGATAAATAACATCCCAGAGTCCGGTCTAGACCTGCTCTTTATGAAAGACCTGGGAGATAAATAACATCCCAGAGTCCGGTCTAGACCTGCTCTTTATGGAAAGACCTGGGAGATAAATAACATCCCAGAGTCCGGTCTAGACCTGCTCTTTATGGAAGACCTGGGAGATAAATAACATCCCAGAGTCCGGTCTAGACCTGGTCTCTATGGAAAGACCTGGGAGATAAATAACATCCCAGAGTCCGGTCTAGACCTGGTCTCTATGGAAAGACCTGGGAGATAAATAACATCCCAGAGTCCGGTCTAGACCTGGTCTCTATGGAAAGACCTGGGAGATAAATAACATCCCAGAGTT